>JAQFZE010000543.1:0-25095 GCA_034695245.1 Dicyrtomina saundersi | reverse complement strand
CTATCTCGACACAGAGTTCAATGTAAAGGAAAGAAAACAAAGTAAAACGGAAGTCTAAACAAAACGACAACGAGGACGAGGACGACCATGGTCATAATCATAATTTAAAAAGGTACAAATTCAAATTTCATTTCTCACTGAATTAACCTAATAAAATCCCCTTTGGATTTTTATCAGCATCCTAATCAACATATCATAAAGAAAAATAATGTAGAGCTCCACCATTCACCGTCTTTATACCTTTCGCCGTCCGTACATGGGATCGAGAGGCAATCTAATCCAAATTCAAATTCAAACCCTAAACCAAACCAATTCAATTGAAATTGTGAATATATGTGTGCCTACGTAGACGAAAATGAGAAGTAGGATCCGAGGATCTTGAAATAATGGAGGACAAGACGAAGACGAAGACGGAGAAGAAGAAGAAGAGAGGGAGATGGAGAAATAATATTATCAGTCCTAGACACGCTGCTCCTGCACCATTATAAAAAGAAAAGCGACGAGACAGGATTAACCAAAAGCAAAAGGAAGCCTAGCAGCAACATAGGGATCTAAACCTCTATAGAATTGAGAAACATATAGACGCAGAATACAGATCCCTCCGAAGCTACCTACCATCGTCATGCCATGCCATACCATACCATCACTTCTGCATACTTATTCAATGCCTACCTACTACTACTACTTCTCCTACTACCTGAATAAAAGTGTTTAGACTCGGGAAAAAACAACTAACAACAACTTGTGGAATATGAATAAGTAGATATATTTAAGTATGCACTTGAACATAAGAGTTCATAAACATATAGAGTGGTTTGCTTTGCTTTGGTTTTCCTTCGCTTTTTTTTCGAACCCTTGAATAAGTCCACGAAGTAGACGACCAAGAAGAAGAAGAAGACTACAAGAACAACTAAAGACAGACAGACACACACACACTAACTTGCAAGACTTGCGACTTGCTCTACTGCTCCTCCTCGGTCCTAAACCGTGCCTGCTACCTTACCACCTAAAGAAGTATATATTATTATGTAGCTACCTCACCGAACGTAAGGTACTACTCTCATTCTCGTATTCTATTAAACTCAGCAGCAGAACTCCCTACGAGCCAGAAACCTACCGACATGAACAGACAGAAAAGAGAGATACTTTTCTTCCTCGGCTCTTCAAGGTCCATGAATGTAAATTCTTTCCAGGGAACTCTATGCTTGCTCTACAGACTGCACTTCTATTAACTATCCATATCCAACTTATCTGTATCTTCTTCAGCAGGGCTCAATCCAACGTAACAGTATAATACATAATAGATCTATAACAATCATGTATATATTTAAAGGCGAGAGGGAGAGAGAGAGACAGATAACTTGTACTGCACAGCAGCAGTATTTTTACATGCCTTCTATATCCCTTCATATATAACTTAACTTTGACTTTACAGTCTTTCAATCTCCTGTCTTCTGTCTACCGTGTGAGACCCACATTATTACAGCCCCATAAAAATGTAGATACATGTACCTCTCTACCTACCTATTTAAAAAGTCTATATCACTCGAGCTTGGGAGATTCATTCTAGCAGTGCATGCAGGTTTAAGGTAAGAGAATAATCATAATAATAATAATAAAAAGACGCTGGACTATGTTAAAAAAAGATACACCTCCAAGATATGAACTACGAAGAAAGAAGTGAATGCAATATATATAATAGTATGCAGTGCCGTACTCCCTCCAGTCTCCTTGCACTTATTACTATTATTACTACTAGCCCTATTACTATTATTATACATGGCTAGTTAGTTACTCGCTTTTAATTTTGAATGAAAATTTGACTCTATCCGTATTTCCGTTCATCCATGCACTTAAAATCATTTTAATAGTTTTACACATTCACACGTTCATTCTCCGTCAGTCAAAAATGTTGGAGACTCCTTCAAAATATAAATATGCGGACAATATCACATCACCATCATCATCATCACCATCATCACATTAAGCCCATCACCATCACACCACTATGACATGATTTGAAGAGGATTTGGATGTTACTATTTAGAGGGGAAATAAAAATATATACGTCAACGTTGAAAAAAAAAGTCATAAGTCGTAATCAGAATGACATGACATGATAGGAAATTCAAATAACCATTAAAACAACATTGGAAAAAAGAATAGGTATAAAATATAAGAATCACTTGTAAATATCAGTAAAACTCTTCCAATGTAATCAAACCAGAACAAAATATCACACGCGGACACGGACACACACACACACATCACATGTGTTTCAATTCTCATGGTAGAATAGAAATGTCAGCTTGCGGTATTCCCAAACTCAAACGTTTGACTTTTTTATCAGGATTAGTTAAGCAGGAGTTGAAAACGGATACACACATATAAGTTCACATTAAAAAAAATAGAAATATTAAATATTTGGATATAAATTTCAATTTGGGAAATTTGTTATCACTAATTCCTATCTTGACTTTTTATTTTCTTCCACACAGGCGTCAAAATAATATCGTTAACGAAGCACACAAAAAAATAAGTATTATATTTTTAAAACTCCAAATTCCATTTTGAGCATTTAGCAATATGTATGTATAATGGGAATAATAATGGCAATAATAATATCCGCAAAAGTCTAACGCCTATAAGGAACGTATATGAAAAAAATTCAAGTTTTTAATTTTATAATCATTACGCTCAATCACGAGCCATGTCATTAAAAATATATATTTTTTTGAAGTAAATAAGTATAATAGGAGAGTAATGTGTAAGGAGTTGTACGGTCGGAGCATTAAATAATTAATGAGACTCATAAATAATATTCTCACCCAATGCCACACCACTCTCCAGTCTCCCTACAAAACTTACATGCTCATAAACATTAAAACAAATAAACAACCCAAAAATTTTCACGCGGACTTGAGACACAAGTCACAAAAAATTTTTGAATCTTGATATAAATCCTCAACCCTGACATTTTATATATTATGCACACATTGAATTATGGATTTTCCCTGACATTTCATCACTACGTAAGTAAGTAGGTAGTTTGCAGTGTTTAAAATTTTTGTAGTTTTTCTCATCGTCAAAAAATAAAAATGACTATAATGTAGACATACACATAAGTCTGTCGGCATCACTTCCACTTAAAAAATATTAATAACCTCCTCTTAAGATTCTTTTTTCTCTGTCTCAGTCTCTCTCTCTCTCTTTCTCGTCCCCATAATAAAACTAAAACTGAAAATAAAAACGCTCAAAAATAATAGGAGATAGGAGAGGAGAGGATGAAATAAGTTTAAAATTTGAGAACTTGAACATTTTAGCTATTAAATATTTTGATGACTATAAGCTCAAGCTATATAACCGAACGTCCTTTTAAAAAACTCTCTAAGGGATCATGTCAATATCATGGCTCATGTCATTTCAAAGAGAAAGAGAGAGAAATACACACCACTTGGAGACGTAAGTAGTCTCCCTATATAATCTGTATCCGTTTGTACTGTTTTTTAAACCGACTACTACAACTACGAGAAGGAACGAGACTCCATTCCATGCTCCATGCCTCAAGAGACAAAAATATGATTAAACATCCGAAATGACGTCATGTGTCAAAAGCAAAAAGAGTGAACGAGGAGAGGCAGGGACAGGGACCGAGCCACAGAAAATATATATACGTGTGTATACGTGGTCTCTATATAATAGAAAAAAAGAGGATCAATGAAAAAAACCGTTACGACTACGACTCCTATGGAAAAGTGAGCCGAGAAAAACGGTTCAAATAATCCCCCGAAATCCCCGAGGTTTTATAATAATCTAAATTTAAAACCCCTCTGTGTGTGTATGTGTCTGTCGTTCATTCGTTCGTTCCTTCTCTCTCTCTTCTCTTACAGTTCTGAGATAAGCAAGGGCAGGTATATACCGTCAGGCGTCTGTGTGTGTGTGTGTGAAAACAGCCAGATGTTCCTGACCTATGCAGCTGCTCCCTTACGCATACATCCTGTTTTTCACAACTAGTACGTACTACTTTACGTTACTATCTAAAAGCACAACTTGCCCACTTGACAAAACTTTTAGAGAGACAGCGAAGTATAGGGAACTTAGGAGCCATCCATCTATCCATCCGACCTCAGCAAAAATACAGAGTACAGATATAATATGTTCCAGACTTTTCAACATGTCTAACTAACCTCATGCTTTTCCAATTCCATCTCTCTCGCTACTCGATCCGTCTCGTCCCAATCCCAATCCCAAAACCAAAGTCCCAATTCTCAACTCTCTGCCTCTACGGTCTGGCCCTGCCTGCCTGACTCTCTACTCAACACTTCCCGGAAAATCTATCTTCAATTTCAAAAATCCCACCACAATTTTCAATTCTAATTCAAAAAACGAAAATGAAATGTTTCCCTCCGTCTTCTTCTTCTTGGAGAGCTCCCAATAATGAAATTCTCCACAACTCCATCGAAATTTAAAATGTCTTTTTCTCAAAATTTTACTACAGTTCTCGACACTTAGAAAAAATCGGCACGCTTCAGTCACCCGACGGCACGTGCCATCTGCGCCCTCAAATAAACATCTGCCCATTTCCCCAAAAAGCAGTTCACATCTGCTCCACTATTTCTACCTTCCTATAGCCATTGCAGAACATACACAACTCTCAATATTATAACCACTTTCTGTTGCTCAACAGTTTGCTGGAGAAGCCTACACACATTAAAATCCCCCGTTCTTCACAACAACTTTGAGGGCTCCAAAATACTGTTGCACCATCATCATCCCCATCATACCAAAACATAGCAACGGAACGGAACAGAACACAACCCTCCACAATATCTCAACATCCAACCATATGTATCCACATCCAGTTCCAATTTTCAAAGAGAGAGAGAGAGAGCGACAGAGTGAAAACTTTAAAACGAACTTAACCACCAATCGGCAATCTGATGGCATTTTGAGCTTCCAGTTCCAACTACCAACTCTACACCCCTAGCTATATTAATATCTATACATAAAATACTCACTCCACGAACAGGCAACATATACAGACTGAAAAGTGCGTACATGTGTCTAGTGTCTCTCTAGCAAATAATGATTACCTAACCCAAAAGGAAAACTTAGCAGGAGCAGCCGTGAGTTTGGTAAAGTTGGTAGTAGTGTTGCTGCTGGTGGTGCATTGTATGGAAATCCATGTTTCCTCTAGATTTATGAATGCAACCAAATGCAAGCCTGATTTTAATGATTCAACAGTTTGTGTCTGTGTGTGAATAGACAAGTCATATCCGTATTACGTAAATTACATACGGTGTAGTAGTTTGCTTCAACGTACGCACGTAACTACTGTTGTATTAAAACGATGCCGCGTGTCACACACACACACACACACACACACACCACTAGGCAGAAGCTTCCACCATCACCACCTCCACTCGATTTCCAGTCCAAAGGCGTTTGTGTTTATGTTATGCAGATGATTCTTAATAATAAAATAATATTACTATGCATGTCCTTTACTATTCAACTATAATGAAAAACTATAAAGCCTCTAACCACTTAATACAAACATATCCATATAGTTTTCATTTTCTCAATCATTCCAATCCCATTCCATCGCAGAGCAAGGAGTTCAAACCTTCAAGACTATCATCATTATTTTGCTTTCGCTCGCTATTTCTGTATCAACACGCATACTTTGACAACTACTGTACTACTATTTCTCTGTGTAGTAGGAGTAATAATAATAATAATGAATACAATCTGCTTTAAATACTTGGGCAGCCCGTCAAGTGAGCTTGTCAAGTTGAAGTTGAGTGAAGGCTCAAGAAAAAATGTCCACGCTGTAAAATACTACAATATCATCTTCTCTCACACTCACTACATATAAGTAAACTGCAATTATTATATATACTTAAAGGAGGGGAGAGAACTACTTATATGTAAGCTGAAGTTTTAAGCTACCCTCACACAAATACGATTGCTGAAACATTATTAAAAACGAAAATTCTCAAGTTTTTCCTTATTATTGTTATTTTTTTTTGTCAAGACGAGTCAAATCAGTGCAGTGCATAGAGGTAGACGCCATCCCCAACACCAAATGTCTGTGTATAATATATCCCTAATCCTTAGTCCATTCAACTAAAATACCGTCACTCTCTCTCTCTCTCACATACACACCTCCCTCCCACTATAATGAAGTCATAATAATCTCTATTAACTATTAAGACGTTCCAGCTTTTTGGTTTCAATTATGGCTCTCTTTTTTTCCTGGGCTCTAATCGTAAGACGAGGACGACGACGACTGTATATGATTTGAAAATGAAATGAAATGAGTACTTTTGTGGTAGTGGTTTGAGAGGGAAAACGTCGTTTCAAGTTAAAACCAATATAATTATGAGCATTTTTTGAATTACTTAAAAATGTTACCTTTGAAGACTTAAAAATCTTCAAGTGTCTACACATACCTAATAATGTCCCTTCGTACGTGAAATCTTGAGGAATGGTTCCTCTAAAATGAAATGTTCCATGAAACTAAGTACTAAGGGAGCACAAGTACTAAGTACAAATTAAATCAAAGTACTTTGTACAATGGAACTTGGAAGGAATGTGAGTAAAACTGTCTACGCATATGCTCAATTATGTGACTTTTCAGTTTTGAGTGAGTCAGTCAGTCATAGTCAAGACAGAAAGAGAGAGAGAGAGAGAAAGACCGAAGACAAGAGAAGGTATGCTCTGCTACCTATGGTATGTTAATAATCTAGGTGATGGACACTTAACGTGTAGCTCATCATGGGGTCAGACAGAGAGACAAGAAAAAGGGTCTCAAAGTACTAATGCTCATCCTAATACTAAATACTAATAATGAAATAAAAAGGTAAACGTAAAACCCACATGACTATTACTAACTCTAATAACTATACATATGCACGTATAAGCTCCTCGGTCAACTGTCGACGAGGACGCAGAAGAAGAAGAAGACGAAGACGACGAAGAAGAGGACGACGACAACGACAACGACAACGACCAAGGTATCCAACTAATGACCTGGAAAAAAAGCTTATACGATGACGATTAGTGAAAGAAAAGGATTAAACTCACGTTTCTCACAGTAGACACCCGTCCATCCATCAAGACACTGAACTTCTCCACCTTCACCACATATGTAATGACCAAATGTGTCATTCCTTCCCTTACAGTACTTATCACAGCCATCGCCATAATAATCGGGAAGACACCGAACCCGGTAGTCAAATGAAAATGTTTGATTATTCCGACCCGTCCAAGATCTATTTCTCCAAGGATCTCCAACACCCAGAAATTGTTGTATGGCCATTCGAGTTATCAGCCTTTTCGATCCGCCTATGGAACGTAAATCACACATGTTGTATAATATGTAGAGAGGGCTATAAAGACGTAGAGTATTGTACATACATGCCTATATAGTTTAGATAGAAGACTTGCGTCGAAAAGAAGACAAGAGAGAAGACGTCATGGCCAAAGCCATCAAGTTATATTCATATTTCATATTCATACTAATACTCACGTTATTACAAAACAAAATACATGCTCAGCTCATACATGATATCTGTAGATGGAGATACGCACACACATACACAGAAAACTCAAGTAAAGTTAAGAGAGACGAGAAGCTCAACGGAAGTCCAGAGATTTCCTGTTTCCTCCGGATGCTAAATGGATATAAGGAGAGAGTGAGTGTGTATGTGTGGGTACGTACTTATGTATGAGCGTATGCATGTGTTTTGTTCAAGTTTTGAAACTAAAAGACAGAGAGAGACAAGAAAGTACATAAGAGTGGCATAAGAACAAAAAAGGGAACCAAGTGTTACCATTCCTCCGTCTTTCTTCAAGTTGCTGGTGCTGGTGGAGCTGGGGCTGCTGGTTGAGCTCCTGTTGCTGTTGTTGCCAAGCTTCGATGATTAAACTGAACGTACCCTACAAAAAGATTTTTTCCAGGTAGAAAACCATCTCTTCCCACGGTTACCATAATACATGGACGGTATATTTTTTTTGTTCATGCTCATTCTGTCTACCGTGCTAGACATATAGCTTAACTAAGTTACTATGTATAGCTATACTTCAAGATACCTTCATTTATCTTACTTATTATTATACCTTGAAGGAGTCCGTATGAAATAGAGTCTACCCACATTTGGATTTTTGTATACATACATGTATTCATTTTATTTGAGACTCCTGCTATCTAATATATCCATATCAATCCCTATCTGTGTGTCTGCTCTAAACTGTGCAGAGCGAGAAGGAGACTCCACAAAGGTAAGGTAAGGCAAGGTAAAGAAAATGAAACGAAAAGACTAGTTAATACGTACAAACTACTACCAACTACGGAGCGTACCGAACTACTTACTACTTAACTTACTACACTACTAACTACCAACTTTACTCCGTATACACTTGAACGAAACTTCCCATTCGAGACTCTCGGCACGGTACAGTTTTCAGTTCAAGTCTGAGGAAAAGGAAAAGAGAGAGAGAGAGACCGACCCTTTGAGTTTTCAGTTTTGAATTTAGAAAAAGAAAAAGGGTCGCTGTATAATATATAAGTAATACAATTTAATATATTAATAACCCCTACAATGTTTTATCAAAGAGAAAGGGTATCACAAGGTAAATCAGAAAGTAGAGAATGCCCCCCTGCTATTGAGAAAAAAAAAGTTGAACTACTGGATCGTGATAGGGCGTAGCCTAGAGATGACCTGAAATACTATATATATACCTATATAATATGATTATAGAATACAAGTCTAGGTAAGATTGCATGTACAGAAGAAACTGTACACTGCATTGAATAAATTTTTAACTTACCGGCCACCGAAATTTAAAGTCATAAGTAAAGATATTTCCAAGTTGAATCTGATTCCCGTCGTAGACTTCATTAGTGACCGTCTCACCAATATAGCATGGTGGCTCAGGGTCAACACTCACTTGATAATGCTTCACACAAATCCGAAATTTTGTTTTAGAACAAATGCACTGATCCACACCATAATTATTAGTACTTTTATCCCTATCTGCACCACCACTACTAATACTACTCAACACTGTTGTATTACAGCAAACACCCGAGTCATCTACACCAAAAGGATTATTGAATGATAATAGTCGTAATTCAAAGATTCCACCAACAGACTCCACCTGGAAAGGAACAAACACAAAAAATTATATTATAATTAATTATTAAAATTTTAAAAGTTTAAATCTTATTCTACATCTGAAAGGGTATCCATGCGCAATATATACATACACGCTATATACCTACTCATATTTGTGATAGAAATATCAAATTAAATAATAATTCACATCATTAATTTGCGTGCATAAGTTTGAGAGACTAGCTAGGTACTACTTTAGTTAGATTAGTAACAAGGATAACGCTCTTGCTCATCCCCCCTGTCTATGCTCTATACTGCTCCTGTATAAACCACATGTATACGTATGTACACTACACAATGCAACGTGCATGAGTTCACACAGAATAATTAACTCGAGTCTCAAAGGAGGGCTTTTCATGAGCTCTTTAATTAATGCTTTTCGAACTTCAACGGACTGTGTATTCATAGACCACAATCCCTCCTTCTAACTATTTCTCTGATTTTTGCACAATCCCAAGAAAAAACAAATTTCCTTCAATATTATACTATGATAATACAATTTATACTTGAAATAACAAGAATTCAACAATTAAACACAAACACGAAATTATTATGTAATTAATACGGAACGCGATTATTACTACAGGTAGGTACTTTCTTAGAGCTCACACAATTCCTATTTCTAATTAACAAAATAAACTTTAAATCACAAGGGGATTAATGTCAACACACAATGGAAATTTGGAGGGACGAAGAAGACAATCACAAACTACTTTGGATCAAGTCTAATAATAATTTAAAAGGTAAACAGAGGGATAAAAATAAATGCAGACTACTGACAACACAACTAGACAGACATGAAGGAATTTCGAGATGGCAATATTCTGACAGTGTGCGTTACGGTTTGGAATTATTCAACCGAAATTTTTTGGCTAGTATGTAATTATAATAATAAGAGACACGGTTGAAGGGTAGGAAACTCTCCGTGGAAAAAATAATATAGAGAGTGAAGAGAATGCACTTTTGGTCAAAAACTATAAAATTGAATATTAAGGGTTAAAATCACTTAAGGATGGCCAAGAGCTAATAAAAATAACGAGATAATAAAATAAACTTTGCAAGATAATAAAAATCCAGCTTACACAGAGAGAATGAAGGATGAGAATCCACCAAAGGTGGAGGAGAAGCGCCGTAGCAACGTCGTTCCACCGCATCTCGTCAAACGCTACTGCCACTGGGTTCTTTCAATTTTTTGTTCCTGTTGCTTCTGCAACAGCAACAGAGGAGCAAAGCAGAAGCCTGTGAACCCCCCTTCTTTCAATAGAACTCTCTCTGTGTCGTTGGTTTCGTTTCTGGCTGGCTATTCCTCAGTTCAATGTATATCCCCGAAAAAATAGCTCCTGGGGCAGAATACGCACAGAGTGTATGTGTTTTCTTGCTGTACAGCCTCCGTTCTTACCCTCAAGGTTTGCTCCTTCTTCCCTGCCTAATATTAAAAACTCTTATATTTTTTCTCTTCTTCATGTGAAAAGGTGGAAGACTGACTCACAGAATTGTGAAGTAAGAAGAAGTAACTGAGAAATAAGAAGTAGGAGAGCTGGAGGCCAAAAATTGAAGAAGAAGTAGCAAACCAGCCGCCGGATATGTTGCCACGCTTATGTACACATTCACCTGAGGGGAAAAAATATAAGGATTTTTACCCCTTTATAATTTAACCTTCAATAATGTCTCACATATTATGTGCACACATTTATGTTTTCAAAATATTAAATCTCAAGACACCAACACCAAACACCATCAGGGTAGGGAACGGATAGGCAAAAAGGAAACCACCACATGGACAAACACACACACACACACATATACAAACACATGAAAGATGTTCTATGGACAAATAGAGTAAAGATTTCAAACATCTTGCGCTAAAATCAATTGTCAATCTCTTAATTTCTTCTTGGTTCGGGAAAACTAAAACTTGTTGATGATGAGAAGCAGGAGTAGAGTAACCAGGCCATGCAGAGCAAAGCAAGAGGCACAGGAGAAGAGAGCAAAAAGGCACCTGGAGACCATCCAAAAAAGAGACGCGCAGATGTTACACACGACGACCTCCTCTTATAAACCATCTGTCCCATCTGGCACAGTCCTCCCCAATCCCTACTAAATATATACATACGGACATACATACATACTCCACAGTACTCCACACTCATCAGCCGTCACTCCAGAACTATGGCAAAATGCATGTATGCATAGTAACGCAAAAATCTTTAATCCATACATTGCTTCGTACTGCACCCCACACAACATGTCATCAAATGATATGGTATGGTCCATGCCCTTTTGCTCCTTAGAAGAACAACCAGAACCCGCTAAAAACTTTTACAGGAAAAAAAAAATCATTACGCTACTACTCACATTTCCTTTACATAATCAGCATAAATTATCAGTAATCTCTTATAGACGGAACATAAGTAACATAACTAGTTCATGCTAAACAAACCTATGTCACACTCCCCCCGGATTTCTTGACGAAAAAAACAGCAGCAAGCAGACACAAGGATAGTAGACAAGTAAAGGAGGTATACCATAATATACTTTGTTCTTTACAGATTATAATTGTCCCCATGTCAGTGTGCTCTGGTTACAAATAAGACTACGAATATTAAAAAGGAAAAAAATAAGAGCGAATCAACATTGAGTCAAGACATCATTCCATTTCCATACCACAACTATCATTCAAACATGAAAACAAAGAGCAAAAGATAATAACAGTAATAATCAAGTAACATTAATTTCAAAGAATAAAAAGCAAGTCTTGGATAAATGCTCACTCTGAGCATGTAGTGGTGAATTGGGAAAGAGATGAAGGCGAGAGCAAATTGTAACGCAGAGCAGAATGATAACAACATTCGAGTTGGAGCTCAAGAGACCAGAGTAACTAGAAAGAAGAAATCAGAGAAGCGCGTCGGATTTCCGGTCGCGCGAGAGAATCTCTTTTGGCTGCACACACACACACATACACAACACAACCAACTCTCGTCGTCATCGTCAGTCGAGCTGAGCCGGACTAGCCACAGAGCAATCGTAAGGGCAACCCTTACGTACAAGAAACATCAGAGACAGAGAGAGAGACTCACTTCATCTCTCATCTGTAAAGTCTTGAAGAGGGACGAGACTCGGGAATAAGTTTTGCAGGTGTGCGTTGTGCACTCGCTCGTGAATTGACTCCATTATGTCTCCATCCTTTTTTATAGGGTAGCACGACTCAAGACATACCTTCACAATTAAATTACCTCCACACTCGCTCAAAATATATACGGCTTGAAATCTCCATTAAACATGCATTTACAAAATTACCATGAAGACTTACTATCTACAGCTCTGCTCTGGACGGACGGAGAGAGTGAGACTTTGAAAACAAAGCAAAAAAAAAATAGAAATTTTTTAAAAAACTTCAAGTACCTCCCCCTCCATAAGTATTGTACGTAATATAGGTAATAGAATTAAAATTGTCACTGTGCTGAGGAAGGTGCGCGCTGGAGAACAAACGACCTCATGAATACATTACTGTACATTAGATTACATTACATTAACGCAGCTGCACTTTTGGAAAAACGGGCCACATTAATGCCCATTCACAAAAATACAGTGCATGCACGTGCTAGTGGGTGAGTTAATAATACATTGTTTCAAATTTAAATTGAAATATTGCATATTAGCCGGAGCAAGATAAAGAAATTACACATTCATACATCTCTATATATCACAATACAATACATACAGTTACACATCCACATGCAGTACCTACGGAGTTGAATTAGTTGAATGGGAGAAAAAAAAGCAAAAGTACTTACTATATAGCTACAAACAAATTGCCTTATCTCGAGACTCGGCTCTCAACTCTTAACCTAAACGTTTACTGCTAAAGGGTAAATGGGTAATCCTGTAATCGTATCTAATACTAATGCTAACAATACAAAATACAAGGAGGTTATGGAGTTCTGAGGATGGTTCGGTTTACTTCAATATTGTTCTTTGCCCTTAGGTAGACCTAATACCCATTCTCTCCTCAAACACCCACATTCAACATATAGAGAAATAGAGACATAAATCGTTTATATTAGACAGATTGGACAGAGGGGAGAAAAAGTGACAGGATTGAGTATTTTACGATTTGGTCGATTTGTCGGGCGCAGGTATAAATCAAAAGTAAACTGATTCACACAGTACGAGGAGCTGACAAAAACAAAGCCACCCTGAGGACAGATAGGTGGTCCATATCTTCTTGGTCCTCTTCTCTAATTCCAACAAAAGAAAAGGAAAAACGGGGAACATCTTCTCAAGTGACATAACAAGTTTACTCAAAAACTATATACGGTACAAAGGCACAGTCAGACACACTCTCGACCAGGTACACATGCAGACTATGCGCGGACCTACTCGGAAATTAGAATTGACTATAGCCAATCAAGAAAAATCAGCAAAAGCATGATCTACAAAAACAAACAATGAAATATACTTTGTACATATACACACAAAAGTCCATGTAAAGGTTGTATATTTTTATATACTGCATGCATAGGCTAAAATGTGGAGTGGTTGGAACTTAGGTTGGATTTTGCTGGAGGTAAGATTGAGATGAAGCAAAGCAACACGAAGGAACGTAAGGTTGGACAAAGTAATAAATCAAAATAAAACAAAGTTACACACCTCCACAGGTGGTTTACAACACTATTCACCCAGGATTCAGGACACTTTTCGGAGATATACTTTCACCTCTGAATAAAATTTACAACACTATTTTGATGAGAAATCGAAGGTGTCAAACTTGTTGTACAGGAAGATTTTTGGTTGTCCAATACAGATAGTACAGGTTCAAAACGTGACAGACAGCAACAGTTGGGGTAGAGGCAGAGGAGGCAGTAGATAAAAACAGTGACAGTAGTGGACTTGACGAAGGTAGAATAATTTGAACCATGCAGAACAGAAAGTGATGAGAAAAGAATACCCCCAAAAGCAGCCTCTATTCCAACGTGACTCTGATTGTTGTTGACGATGGATGATGTCTTGGGATTTTTGGACTCAAGAAATAATTGTCAGGTCCCGTGCTTCTTGTAACCGGTGGGTGGTTCGATATCTCGGGATTTATGGTGATGTGTTAATTTGTACATTTTTGACATTATTCCGTTAGGGAGAGACGGGGTAGAAAGAAGAACACAATTTTATTATAGCTCTACACTTTTAACTCCAGGTTAGCACATGGACTATACAAAGACAGATAATTAAGACAACAATGTTCCAAACTACTTACTTAGGTACTTAGAAACTTCAACTTTAATTAAAATTTTAAAATCTAAAAAATACTCTACTTTTAAATAATCCTTGGCATTTAAAACTTTAAAAAAAAACTTTTTGGGATTTTATTAGGACTCCAGAAATAAATATTCGTCAGGTCCCGTGCTTCTCGTATCCGGTACCGGCACCGGTCGGTGGTTTGATATCTCGGGATTTATGGTGATGAGTTAATTTGTACATTTTTGACATTATTGCCGTTAGGAAGAGACTGGGTACAAGAACACAATAATTATATCTCTCTCTTGATTGGAGATTAGCACACGGACTATAATAGATAATTAATTCAGTGTTAACAACCTGAAACTTCAACCTAAATTGAAATCTCAAAATCTAAAAAATATTCTATTTTTAAATAATCCTAGGCATTTTAAAACTTTTTTACATTCATTGTTATCCCGCGTTTTGAACCAGACAAGCATCTGTACCGAGACTGTATGGCGACGGCCTATTCCTTTCCTCCATCGTACTACTCCTCATGCAATGTACATACTTTGAGGTTGAAAAGATGCTGAGAAGATGGCAGGGCGCACGTTGTTTCACGAAGCAAACTTACCCCCAGTTTTTAGCCCATATCACCCGCTAAAACAATGTTTGATGGATTGCTCTGGATTTGGATTATTCGGATGGATTCCCATTGTTGACTGTTCAGGAAATAAATTATCTAATTTAATTCATCAAAAATAGTAATTAGTTTAGAACAGGTATTCGAAGGGAACCAAAATATTGAAGCATATATACATACTGTACTTTAAGAATTTAGAATGTGGAAATGTTGCCAACAAGTGAATAAATGTGGCCAAGTACCTACATAATATTATGGCGGGTGTTCAGCTTCCGGAAATTCTTTCTTTACTTCACGTGTTTCTTTCAGTTGTTTCCTCCGAGTCTCCTGACCTTATTAGTCCCTATGCGCTACATATGGTCCTTTGGCTGTGTGTGCAAGTCTCGTCCACAGCTGCCTGTTTCCCTGCTTCCGCTCGGTTTATTCAGTTTATTCAATTCAACCTTCAGAAATCAAATCTAGTGTGTGTGCAAATTAGCTAGAATTATTTATTGGACATTTACAGCAGTTATCGCTAAAGCGATAAAGTCATATATAAGTTGTAATTGACCAGACGGAAATGTCACTAATTGCTCATTTATAATTTTGCCCAGACATTAGTGTTAATAGTGCATATTAAAGTATTTAAATAAATTGATAATGAAGGGCAAAGGGTTTTCTCAAATTATCACTATCGCCAACATATTTTATGTGCTCCATTCAATGTCATGCCTATTTGCTATCTTACAAATAAATTACAAGGCTATTACTACCACAATTTACAATCTACAACATACCTTATCAAGTTTGGAGTTTTCTTCAGTATTCGATAAATTATCGTATTCAAATCTAACGAGAAAGAGACATCCCTCCGAATTTTCCATGGGGATATATGTGTGTGTATTAGTGATTAGTACTTTAGTACTATTACTAGCTAGTAATGTTGAGTTAGTACTATAGTTAAAGTATGGACGCCGAATTTATTTTTCGTGCATGCAAGTGCAATACAGATACAGAATGTCTAATGGTTATACTGATCGTCAATCGTGAGTTAGCACAGGCACCCGCACCAGGACCAGGGCAGACAGTGCCCATCACGCCATATGTCACAAGCAACATTCAATCACAGTAATGCTTCATTTCACATTTAAAATAGGCAGGCACAATAATGGACTATGCACAAATGAGATGTGCCGATCCCAATCATCAGAAATTCAAGTTTTGAATGTTTTAATTCGCTTTAGCAACAATTAACAGGAATATATGTATATGTTACAGACCTACGCTTACGCTTTTTTAAAGGTGTCTTATTCCTTTCTTCATTATTATATTTTACACAAAAGTGCAGTACAAAGGTTAAATCTTAAACATTCTCCTAAGTATGTTTTCAAAAAAAGTACAGCACGTGCCAGTTGTCAAGTTACACCTTTTGAAAGTGAGCTTGCAAGATCTTCACCGACAACAAGACAGGACCAGCCGGCATACAGTACAGTTACAAATATCCTCCCATCTAAAGAGGCTGTTTTGATTTTAGAAATGAATGTTTGCCTCGAGAAGTTGGAGAACAAGCTAAGAAAGGTGGGCTTAAAGTAAAAACACCTTTCATCTATTTAATTCACCAATCCTGCTTTTAGAAAATCAAAATAAGTAACTGCTGGCTTTGTACGTCTGTCGCTCGAACTCCGAAGTTCAACGTCCAACAATAATAGCAATATGTGATTATAACAACAATGACTTCGTTTTAATGGGAGCACTAATATCTTTCTTTGTTTTCAGAACAAAATTCATTTCTGCATTTAGACAATAAATTGTGATGTGAGGCTACGTAAGTAATATTTCAAAAACGAAATATTATACTAAATTAATGAAGTCGTTTATCTTTGTTGATGATTTTTGAAGGTCCTAGAAAATTTCCAATGTTAACGTATGAATAATATAGGTAATATGTTCACGGTCACGGTTTAAGTTTTTTTCGCCCCTACATCACTTTGTAATTATACTTACTAGTAGTACTTGCTTGATGATAGAGTGTAGAGATTAAACTAGGAATTAATCGAAGCACTCAACACTGTAAATCTTTAAGGAATGAATTCCAAACTAATAGTTGTTAGTCCTTGTTTCGAAATTATATAATTAATTCGGATTTTCTAATAATAGTATGTGGTTGACCATTTTTAATGACAGGTTAAAGTTATGTGTGATGGTAGTACTACTAATAATGGGTAGGGAGTACATGATGCATGTATCCGAAAAAAATAACTTTCTAAACTTGCAAATTCTCATAATTTGGAGTTGCTATCGCTGCTGGAAAAGATTAAATTGTGACTGATTATGGACTAACTAAGTAGAAAGCCCTTGATGCAGTACGTCTCTACTCCCTTCCAATATCATCTTGCTACATTGTAAGACCTCAGCTTGTACTTCGGTTGATTGAATATTGAGTAAAAACTCGGTAGAATAGATATTAATATTAAGTATGTGTATCATGTGGTTTTTATTACTCATTAATTTCAGCAAATGGAGATTCCTGGGTTGTAATTTTAGGACTTCATTTTGTAATTTTCAGAATTCCTCATGTCCCGAGTCCAAATTCCTGACGGATTCTTCAACTATTGGCCTAGCCGGAAACCATGCGCGTCTACTACATCTACTTATCGTTAGTTATGGTGTATATCTACACAATCTGTGAAAAATGTGATTCTGGCTCCGTTCATAATGAGGCATCAAGAAGATAAAATAAGCAGACACTGTAAGAATGTTTTAGAAAATAACAGAATTCATATGTCAAGATGTGAACTTGGATTGCTTTTCAGTCCTAGACAAATTCAATATTCAATATTTATTCATACAGGTTACATACACGTCAGACTCGAAATTATTGTAGGTATGTGGGTAGTCCTGATTTGAGACATGAATGTAAACGAAGATTGTTTGCTCTCGAGGCAGACTTACTCATTACAAAATACACAAGAACCAGAGGACAGGATATCAACCATTAAAGCGTGGAGGGCAGTCTTGCGCAACTATGTATACGACTATATCTGAGTCATACTTTAGAAACCAGACAGTTAAACAACCAATTGAGACCATCACCGAACGAAACAAGGGATGTGATTTAAAATATTGATTTTAAAATCATGTTTGCAATGTTTTTTCCCCTGAAAATAATTTATGGTTATCCCTTCGTATGAGTTACAGAGAGTAATTATAATAAGCTTTTTTAAATAGACTTTTGGTATAGTTTATTAAGTCATTACTTTTCTTCGGAAGTGAGAAGAAGAGCAATTCAACTAATAAGTTGAGCAATAAAACTTGAAAAAGATGAAAAGGATTTTAACAATAAAACTAATGAGGATGAGTGATGGTGAAAAAGATGGATTCATCTCATCCGAAGCCGAACCCTCACCAGTCACCAGTCACCAGACCAGTAGTGGCAGGCAGACCAGCAGACAACATAGGAAGAGATGGAGAAGATTGAAGAGATGGGTTCGTGTTAGTACCTTCTCGCTGTCTGTGAAAGGATTCAATTCATTTTCCCTTTATACCCTCTGGTCTGTTGTTGCTTTTTTTTTACGACTATGTAAAATACAACCAGTACTGCATATACATTGGAGTCACTTCAATAAGTACTATGTATGTACTTACTAAACTTGTATATTTTATATACCTACTTTTACGTGTTTACAAACATGTACGAAGCACACTCAAACTCATTATGCATGTACCAATACTAATGCTGAGAGTGCATTGGATTGGGATTGGGGGGTAAAGGAGTAGAATCCCGGAAAGCGTTTATTTACTTTGTTCATGAAGCCGTCGCTCTTCTTTCAAAAAACGATCATATATAAACATCCTGTGTATAAACAAGTAGTTTTAAAAAAAGAATCTCATCAAGGCCAGTTATAAAGTAAGAAGTGGAGTCAAGTTAAATAAGTAATGTAGAGAAGAGAGTGAGAGAGGGGTTACGGATAGATTATACATGGAGGACAAGTCACGTAGTAATCTGTATCTGTAAGCTTGTAAGACTAAGGAATGGGTAGGAGGTAAGTATTTGTATCTCTCAACTTTTTTTCTCAACTGTGTAGACCAGAGACCAGACTTATCCTCAGTAATTCCGTATCTGTATAGACAATGGAGTACTCTTGAATGTAAATGGGAGTAAGTGCATGCAGTTTCTTAAAGTATACTATATAGTAATATAACAAAAAAAAAGCTGAAAGCTGTATTACCGATATAATATGACTATCTGTGTATGTATGCTTCATAATATAATCTGAGTAATCTAACCTGCACTTCTTTTTCTTCCACAGATACATTCCAGATCATCATGAACCTCATCACATCATGAGAGAAGAGGAGCAGCATCAGTCAGAGTCAGCCTCAAAGAATTCCAAATGCAAGACACCCAAAAAGTGAATATATAAAACATTAAACATAGTCATCCTGGATACTTGAAGTATCTCTAATAGTGTCAGTACAGACAAAGTGAGAGAGAGAGAAAGAGAGGCTTACATGTACAACAACAGAGACCACGAGAAGACGAACCACGACTATCTATCTACTACTTTGAAAATTGAAGAATCTTAAGTCTGAAGCTAGAAGACTGAAGAGTTAGTCAGGAGGAGGAAGACACACACAAAAAAAAACTAATAGGCGGGTTACTCCTCAACAAACTGAAAATCTCCTGCGCGTGGATTCTCTAATGAGTTCTCATTGTTGCCAACGTTAGAAGCTTCATAATTCCTTAAATTAAAATTACAAGTCTATTCATAGAGTCCCTGGACGGGTCAGTCTGTTGTTGTTATCATCCTGGATTTGAAACTGAGCTGAATTTAATTAATAAATCGGATTTAAGAGTTTGGATGAGTGGATTCACATGGACACATCACAACAATGCAATGGAAAAAGTATCGATGGAAAAAAGTAGATAAGGAGAGGAGTTTGAGAGAGAAGTATAGGTAGGCATTATATAGGTTATAGGTTGTAGTAGTAGGTATATAGCCGAAATTGAAGTGAAGCTCTTCCACGTAGAATAATATCTAACATGGCACATGTATATATGATATATACCCTACAGTTAAAAAGCGAAAGGGTGAAAAAAAAAACTTCTATCTTCCTCTGTCTGACTGGAATGGAATTTCTCGGACGACCTCATCCCAAATCTACTTCATTCAAGACTCAGACTTCAGCAAGAGCTCTCACAATCACAACATACAATATTCACGATCATCGAATTTACAACAACAACAACAGCAACATCCACACAGCACACACAGACACCAGCAACAATCAACAATGGCGTTCAAAAAGGTTATACGCACTTTGAGACATACGCACGCACGCACATTCAATTTTTCATCCCTTAACGCATTTCGATATTTTTACTCGAGCTGGTTTTTTTTTAATACTATCAAAATAAAAAATATTATTATACATTATTAGATTATAATCCCCTTGTCATATTTACTACTTTCTGTCAAATTTAACTTCCTCTGTACCCAGTATCCAGACCGCGGTGCTCTCAAGACGCGTGCTCTTTAAACTTTCGTTTTCACTCTTAAATTAGTAATTGAGTAACCTTTTAAAAATCCTTTTCCTTACAATAGATTCTTATAAGTCACTTTATTGGATTGTAAATAGCCTCCAGATAGACCCAAAAAAGGAAATCAGCTTAGTCGTCGTCGTCTCGTCGTCATCATTCCATTCATAAAAGTTTTCAAAGTTCAGTCAGACCAGACTAAAGACTTTTATAAGCACTCTATATACCCCATATAATTTTCTCAATATACTCCAAAAATGGATAGTAGCGTATATGCACGTCGTCTTAAATATACTAAAAATATTAAATCCTCAACCTTATATCGTAATCGTAATTAAATTATAAGTAGTGTGGATTTTGTGCATCTAACAGTATTATGAGTATTACCCAAAAGTGTTACGTTTTACGTTTTCTTCGACAAATATAATATAATCAAAATTTTTGTATAAAAAAAGCCATATAAATAATGTGTTAATGTATTTTACTCTAAAATGTCAACGTAATTGTCTTAAAAACTTTTTATCATTCTTCAGGTTCTTCTGTTGTCACTACTTGTGACCGTGGCTTCCGTCATTTCCTTGAGTGATGCTAGCGATAGGGAACGCCCGCCCCGAACTCTAAGTTGGTTTAGCTCGAGCAGTAGCGCCAGTCAAGTCAAGACAGAGCAACCGTCCTCGCCACAGGTACAAACACCATTACCAACAGTGGTGCCCACCGTCTCAACGCAATCTCTGCGGCTGCCATACGTCTACAGTGTTCGCTATTACTCAGATTTATCACCTCAAGACAGGTACGTCCATATAATTATGTTCTGTGCTTATTTTCTTATACAGAGACTGACGTAAGGCTCTCTAATTTTCTGTATACCCATATAGATAATGCCGTTGATATCATTAGGTAAAGTGTGGACAGGAAATTACATAAAACTCAGAATTCTTATAATGGGATCGTTATCGTAAATTAATTTAGTCTCTTGTCAATTCATACAGTAGAACACGTTCCATATTGTATCTTCCAACTATGCTGCATTAGAACGGTGTACTAACAACACTATAGAAGATAGATGCTTTTGAACTGAACTGCGACCTTATTTTATTTTTTCGTATGGGTTTTTTTTCGGCCAGTCATGACAAAATGTAAAATCTGGTATCTGGTAGACATTGAATTAATTTAGTTGACTTGTAAATCCAAGTTCACCGGTAATTCTCACCTGTTATCCCACCCATGGTTTTCTGATCCTAGGGGAATATATTTCCACGCTTTGTTTTCATTCATCAAGCTCAAAACTTAATTTGACTGCGAGGTAGGCTGCTCGCGGTTATATTGAATAGTGTGCAATATGTCACGTATAGAAGATATCTTTTTGTAGCACTGTTAAGTAATGGGGAATTCTTTGAGAAATTCTTAATTAATTGAGGTGACAACATATTTTGATTATTAAAGGTCAAAGGACCAAGTTCTTGTGGGTCAACTAGAAGGCGGAGCTCAAGATGCAAGAGGAGCTCCTTGTCCGTACGATCAGCCGACAAGAGTGGCTGGAATTGGGGCCTCACCCGCACCGCTGAATGAAAGGATTGCGGGCTACTCTTACCAGTACCAAACTCCGACAGTCGTCGCTCCATCCACCCCCACCGTGACTCTGACGCAACAGTCTCAATTACCTACTCTCCAGGCCGGGCCAATTCCTCAACAAACGGGACAGAGCGGCGGAAGTAGTCCCATTGTCCCCATGGTTCATCTTCCTCATCATCACCACCACGAACACGATCATGACCACCACGAACATTCCCCGATGGTGCTTCCAGTTCCGGTGATGGCTCCCCCCCAGCTCCAGCAGTCACAGTCGTCTCAAATTCAACAGATACCCGGCAGTCTTCTTCCTTTTCTTCAAGCAGCTGCAGCCGTCGCAACCTCCTCACCACATTCACATCAGCATCAAGGCGTTGTCCTCCCGATCTACACCGTCCCTCAAGTTGCTCACTCAGCACTTATGACGACTCCACCACAACATCAGCAACAGCCCCGACCGCAGTTACATGAGTATCAGCCACATCAAATTCTACATCAACAACTACATCAACATCAACAACATCCGCAGCATCAGCAATATCAGCAAAAAGTTGTTCCCTCCGGTAAGCTTATTGCCCATATCTGTAAAATAATACACAAAATCATACAATCAGCTTAGACATCTGACATGAGAGAGAACAAAATGCTTCTTTCCTCTCCTCTCCTCCACTCACCTCATCTGTGTATAAACACCGCACCTTCTTCTTCTTCGTCTTCTTCGTTTTCGTCTTTTTCTTCGTCTTCCTTGGACGACTCTGCCCTGGATCCATGGAAGTGGATGTAGACCCAGACCGCACTGTCTCTCCGCCTAATCTACCCCTCTGTCTCACTTTGACTCTCTAACACTACATTACACACTCCGCTTCATTTCATTTCATTTAATACTAATACCATATTCAAAGTTGAAGGAAACAAAAAGGGAAAAGGAATACCGTAGCCCTGTATATCTCTTTTTCTCTAGTATTTTGAGACATAACCAAAGTAGGTAGATATATTACATAAAAGCGAACGCCACATGACTATGATACACTCCCGTTCTCCCTCTATCAATCTGCAGGTTATGTGCATTCATTGCAGTCTGCTGGCTCTTTTCTATTCGTATTCGTACTTACAGCTAACTAACTAGTAAGTCTTGGAAGGCTGTAGGAGAAGAACTAGTTTTCCGTCCATTTTCATTACTCTGGAGGAACGTGAACGTTACGATGCAATACAATTACCATAAAATACCTACATTATCCCTTATATGCACCCTGTGTACCTACTCTATCCAATCTAGGTAGGTACCTACCTACCCATCCTGACTACCTACCTACCTACCTCCCTACAACATGGAACATATTACATTCGAATTCGACTCACACTACTGACTTTACTTCCAACCTGCTCCGTAATTATGTGTTGTTCTTTCCTTTCCTTGTTATGTTGTTGTTATGTTTCGGAGTGGGAGCCAAACCTTAAGTTTAATAAGTCTTGAGAGACATCAGACTTTTTGAATGCACCCAAACTTGTGCACAGAGTCTCGCTCTCCATCTCCACTCACTCTCACTTCCACTGTCTCTTATACCCCACACATAGAGAATCAGGGGGGAGAGGATCGAGAGAGAGAGAAGGATCATCAGAGGCAGAGCTCATTTTTAAAAACGTTGAAAGCTATGAAGCTTTAGTGCACATTCTCATTCTTTCTTCTCCAAGGAACAAATGACTTGATGGACGTGGAAGCAAGAGCGTAACCACAACACAACTATACAACTATATACAATAACACAAAACATAATAACATCAACAAGACACATTGATTTCATAAAGCTATACTGAGAGGAGCAAGAATATAAAATCCATGTGTACCACATTTTTATGGTACATGTATATGTCTAGTGGTATTAGCTGTGGAAGTGGAGCTATATCTTATACCGTTTAGTTTTTTTTATTCACGTATAATTTAGTAGTATAATTTTTTAGTAGTGTCTCAAGTCTGACTCTGTCTATATAGAGCTCTGAATTGAACACACTTTTTGGTATGTAAGTAGCTCGTCTTTTGTTTCCATGTTTATGTCCGATGACTTGCACTGTCTGTATGTCTGTCTGTCTGTGGGTAGGAAGAGGAACCTGCTCCCTGTATAGTCTGTAGTAGTAGTAGTAGTAGGTACTCACGCTGCCGCTGGCTCTATTATTATAATACTTATATAATTTCAACTCGTTTTTGTTCCAGTTGTTGGAGACTACCCATACTATTATTTGTACCCGGAGTTTGTGTACGTCGTCCCTGTTCTCCAGCCACCTCAGACCTCAGCAAGCTCTCCCACAACCCAGCAACTTCAGCAAGGAGTTCCATTCCAACTCACCCAGCGTCATCAACAACAACAACAACAACATCAGCAAGTCCAACAACAGCCGCATCATCATCAACAACAACAGCAGCAACAGCAACAGCATACACAGCATCAGACGACAATGTCCGTCTCAGGACAACACACCACCTCCGACGATGTTCGTCAGCACCAGCAGCAACATCACCCACAGCAGCAGCAGCAGCAGCAACAACAACAACAGTCTCGCCAGCAAACTAAGCAAAAGCAATAAATCAAAGACAATGTACAAACATAAAAATAATTTTCTATGAAAATATTTTTAAAAATTCTGATTCTGAATGACCGGTATCTGCACCAGCAAATATGATTCCATTCAATTCCAGTAACTCATTCCAACAACGCTTGATTGTTATTATTATAATTATTATTATTTGTTTTTGAATTTTTGTTTTGAATAAAAAAAAAATATTTATTATTGTTGGTTGTGGGCAATGAAGTAAAAAATGATGTAATTTGCAAATTAATTAATTATTATTAGGACTAACTTACCTATATCTACCAACGGAACCTCCCTACTACAGTAAAAAAAACGAGACGTCTAATAATGTATTATGGATTTTCCTTTATTTGTTAAAAAGTTACAAGTCAAAGTTGTAGAGG
>JAQFZE010000542.1:0-25115 GCA_034695245.1 Dicyrtomina saundersi | reverse complement strand
CTGTCTATCTTGGGCGGCATTTCGTAAAGGTATTTCTTCATGAATACTTTCATAAACTGATAAACATCCGATCCTGCGGCAGCAACTGTTGTGGTTGTGAGAGTAGTTGAGTTTCCACTCAGGCCTTTTGTTAAATTTTCTAAATTGTGACCTGTATTACTTCCATCTGGTATTTCAATCGCATACAACACAATATCTCGTTGACGTAAATATATTTCTACTTCCTTCTCGAATGGGAAATTGGCTGTAAGTAAAACGGAAGTTTTTATTAGAGCTGGTAAAAAATACTATGCTTATATAGTAAGAGCTGTGTAGCCACACAAAAAATACGCATAGGTACATATTATAATTAATTATGTTTAGTTCAGTAACAAATTACTGTGCCTCACAAGAATTATTGGGTCCACTAGTTTTTAATAATAGTATAACTCCACCGACAGTTGATCCAACGGACTCGATTGTATCAGCGGCTTGGAGAAGGGCAGTTCCAAAATTTCGATTTTTAACTTCTGTCAATGAAGCATTTTGAATAGCACTAAAAGCAATAATTTCATGTATAAATCTGTTAGATGTTAGGTATAGGTAACTTAACTGTATTTTTTATTTAATGAATAATCGCATTACCTTAAAAAGATTTCCCTGGTAGCTCCTTCTTGGATGGATTGAATCGGTGTCGTCGGTGAATATTTGTCAGTTTCGTTTTCATTCTTCGGGAACAATCCAACTCCTGCGTGTACACCTTCAGCCATCACATCTGGCAGATTTGTTTCACTGAACACTTTTTCAATTTCATGTCTTGCAACGTGAAATATTTCTTTGGTGTCCTGTGAGTAAATTTACAAAGTTTCAGAATTACCATCTAAATTGGCGGATTACACGCATTTTTAAAACCATCAGGGAACGGCTTACTTTTACAGTTTTGTATCTGGGCTGGGATGTTTTAAAATATAATATTAATTTTTTGCAGACAAAGTTTGTGCTATTTTCGGTATGGTCAAATCCTTTGGCTTTTGAATAAAAAAATAGTTTATAATTGTAAAAGGAACCCACATAAAATAAGCAACTAAAACTTGGGCACCGTAAATCTCTTAATAGTGCCCCCGGGAAATACCTCAAACTTTGCTTTAGACCCGGGAATATGTAGTTCGAAACCGGAGTCTAAAAACCAAAAGCCTCTTTATTTGATTTAATGCTAAAGACCCGCAGGAAGTTATTGGAGTCAAGGGAGATATTTGAAGATTTACGGTAAATACATTTGAGGGTGCACTTAGCCGCATGTAAAATCCTTAAGTTCCACATACCGTATGCGTATTCATCTGATTAGTTCCCCTGGAAGCTAATTACTGAATCGTCTGAGACACCAGGTAACTAATCGAGACCCGGTGACTATTTGAGTCACGGTGTTTATTCTCAAAGTTGGTAATCACAATTTTTAAAATTTCCGTTTTTGGATTTAATTACAAATAGCAAAACATAACCTAGCCAGAATCACGTTATGCACATATAGACTTTTTAGGGGTATTAATAGGTATGAGGTGTTTTTTGTGACTGCAGTTGTAGTTGTTTTAAAACTAACAGTCAATTAGTGCACATCAAAAAAGCTAGGTATTATAGATTGTAGAAGTAGTTTTCAAATTTATTTAAGGCTGAATGAATTTGTTAAAAAATACTAACTTGCAAAAAATTAACATAATTATATACTGAATTAACTTACTCAAATCACAATCAGATATATGTATTTGGCATATCGTCGGTGAACGATCGAATCCGTTTCCTTCCAAATTTTGCTACAATCAAATCCGCTTCCTTCCAATTTTCCTTGAAAGCAAATCCGTGCCCTTCCATCGATATTGTTAAGGAAGAAAACGGTTTTGATTTTAGCGAAAATTGGAAGGAAGCGTATTCGTTTCTAGCGAAGAGTGGAAGGAAATGAATTTGATCCTTCACCGATGATATGTAGTGTATATAGTACTCAGATGACTCAAATTAATATCCAAATTTTATGAGTAAATAGTGTACAAATAATTAAAAATGTGATTTTAAATAATTTAACACAACATAAAAGATTTGGAGTAGCCAAATAAGGGTATATACGGGTATTAATATAAAAATATTTTTAAAGCAATTTCTTTTAAATTTTGGATTTCCTACCGGAAGCTATTTAAGACCCGGAAACTATTCCTATTTTGGGCTTGTGGACCCGGTGGCTAATCGAGCCCCGGTAAATAGTTTCGCATGATTAATCGGATTAATACGCTACATATTTATCTTCAGTAATAATATTATAACTTGGAATAATATAATAATTGAATTTCCCACTTTATATTATTTACTGTTTGAAGAGTTTCTTTGCAAAACATGATAAGTTCATTTTTCTCAAACGTGAGACTAAGAATTTACGGTACGTGTACTATTTAACTAGATACGTTACTGTGTTGTATGGTAAAGGTCAAAGGTCAGCCAAAGCAATTTTTAAAACTAGCCAAAATTCGTTATTTGGCAAAACAGAATAAGTCCATTAATTATTGTTATTTTGCAAAACAGAATAAGCCCATCTAAAACACGCATTTCTGAGTTAGCTTTGGGTTTTAAGTGTTTTCATAGTTTGTAGAAGACAATCCAAAAGGAGTAAATATGTTTATGCAAAAAACGTTTAAAAGAAAACCAAAAGTTTGGTTTCAGTCAATACGACTAAAATTTTGTCTCACTGACTTTCTAATTCATGCTAAGTTATTGATTTTTTGGGTAAACTGGGTCAGGTCTATAAACTTTTGATTTTTAGCTATTTGCTAAAAAAATTTAAATCGCTCTGATAAATTCAGCCACTTTACTTGAGCTAGTACTTCGTCAGGTACAGTAAATTATGTGGAAAAATATTATTTTTTAAAAATCCAGTCACATTTTATTTTTAACTCGTTGTTTCTGTAAATTTTGATCTCGTCATTCTTGGTATAAATAAACTAATAAACTTATAATGGCCTAAGTACATAGCCAAATTTTTCATAGCAAAATTATGACTCGTGTTAGCAAGAAATCAAGCAATTACTACAAAATTAATTCTTACTTCTTCAATGTTTCCAACGTCAATAAGAACATAGAGTAGTCGACGGTTTGATAATTTTAAAACTTCGAAGTTTACTTGTGGAGGAGACGCAAAATATGTTTTGTTAACTACCGCTTTAAAGTCTCTGGACGACTTAATAGTGCTCATGACGCTCTTGTAGTCACAAAATAAATTTTGCTTATTAGGAACTTTTTGTTGATGTGTTGTATCATCACAAAAATGAATCACTGGCTGGACCCAATGGAAATGCATTAATGAAGTTGTCACATCCTGTTCAGTCATATCCGGAATGAATCGGCAATTTATGTCCATTTCAGTAGCTTCCCGTGGGTCACAAGATGTTTCGTTCCCGTCACTTTAAGAAGAAAATCAGAAAAAAAAATGTAGTTTTGAAAAACGTTTACCTTGAGCTACTCTCCACGATTTAATTGGAGGAAGAAATAATTGTAAGCTAGCTACGGGCTCAGACTTGCTACAACGACAGAGTGTACAGAGTGGCTTCTGATTTTTGCAGGTCCCTTTAAAGCCTAACTGCATAAAGTACCACACTACATTTTGAACAGAGTTTTATTTCGGAAGCAGTAAAACAGAATATTTTGAAAACTTTTTTCTATCCATAAACGGGGCAACGTCAGATTTTTTCAATTGTAAACTTTTAGGTAATAAAGAAACATATATATATCTATACACTTCCTGGCTTTTGTTAGTAAGTGCAATACTCGTCATGTTTTGACAAATACCTTTATGGGAAATTTTTTTTTCAAAACAAAAAACTGAAGATGATTTCACATTGAATTGTAAATTTGAATAATAGAACTCTTTAGTTCAGTTTTTTGGCAAACTAATTTTCAAAACTATTATTTTTGGGGCTCCAATACAATAATTTTTAAAACAAAGATTTGATTTCAGCTTTTCCTTTGTCTCATGCGTTTTGGGCTTAGAGGGGGCGCCAATGACTGAATAAGTCACCCTGTACATCAGTGTAAGACCATAAACTCTACTTACATAATATGCTCAAATTTGCCAACTAGCTCATTATTAGGCGCATTCGTGCACCCAGTAACTTTCCAGTAAGGTTTGTTTTCTTCCGCCATTACGTGATCACGCTTATGGAAATAAGGAAAAATTTCATCACCCGGGTGCCCATGCTCTTCCCATGCTCCCCATCGAAAATGCGTCCATAGAACTAGGAGAGCCTTCCCTGTGATAGATAAGTTCCTTCAATTAATGTAAGTTGAGCAAAAACAGTGTTCTAAGCTACAGCTTATACAGGTATATGTACGTAACATACATTGTTTAAGGGCATAATATTATAATTAAAATAAATTTACAATTCTCTCCATATTTTGGTGTTGTTAGTTTTGTGAAGAATGAACATGGCAACTCAATAAAATCACCGGGTGATCCGCAAACGTTTGGGTTTTGAGCATTTGGGTACTGAATCTCATTCGATATGCGAATATCAGCTGTTTTCCAGGAATTTCTGGAAACACAATACACAAAGCTGTTAAAAAAAAATACGACTATATACATGCATACCATGCCCCATGCTAATGCTACTACTATACACTATATGCATGCATTGAATTTATAAATTATAAAACAAAACATGAAAGATAATTTAGCCCAAATCACTGTGGGAAAACAACAGCATCCACTATCTCTAAATATTTTATAAAAGCAGTATACGAACAAACGAAATATTAAAAAATTCTAGGTATATTCTTAAGTATGTGATAAGCACAGGTCACGGATGACATTAGAATCTTGACTTTGTGTCACTATAAAAATATAACCCCACCCCCAAAAGAAAAAGAAAACGCGCTGTAGAAAATAAGTAATCTACAATAATAATTGTACATTGTAATCTTACACAGTAGTTCTGGTGACATTCTCATGGTTCCAAGTGGATGGTATGACTAGTTGAATTGAATTTATCCAAAACACTTTATCCGTTGCAGACCATAGGTGATCAGAGAGTAATTGGAAAGAATTCTTGATTACAAAATAAACAAATTGTAAATTGTAAAATTGTATTATCTTCCAATATTAGCAACTATACACAAAACTGTTGTCTTAAGGAACTTTGGCTTGAAGCCTCTTTGCTCTCTGTTTATTTTTTACTTGCCTGTACATTATCGATGTATTGAGTTGTTGTCACATTATCCAGGTCGGAGGGTTCGTCATTAATTGCAATTATCAGATCATAGCCTCCATTCTCATTCACCGTTGCTCCTGATGAAAGTAAAACGTTGTGGTGGGATAACCAAACCAAAATGATAGCCACTTTAAACAATTTTAAATTATTTTTGTCACAATAGTAATAGTTACAATTCATTTTAAAAATGTGTATATGTGTATTAAGAAAGAAATAAAGAAGAATTATTTTCCATGAATTTTTATATTTTTTCAATCGGACTATAAACACTAAAGCTGGAATAACTACAACCAACAACTTGTTGTTGTTGGTACAAAAATTTGTGAAGAGTGAATTAAGTGTATAATATGATTTAATTATATTTTTTTAAAGTAATCTAATGTTTTTCGTAGTGTGGTAGTAGCACTTCTAGGAAGGGATTCTGACTGAAGGGTATTTTTTTTTAATTACAGACGAAAATTCATTCATGATGGATATCTCTCTTTGAACTTTATGAGTGCTCCACAGTCCAAATATTTTTCAATATTTTGTAATAATTATTAGTATTATGACTTTTTTATATTAATTTTATGGTATACCTATGGGAGTGTCTGATGCCCATATCCGTATTCCAGAGCAGGAGCAGTCTCAGCAGTATTATATATGGATTTTAATTGTTGAAAGATAAACATATAATCTCACAGGAAAATTCACAGCAACCATATATATATATATAGACATTTGCTGACTGTATATATTCCGCGTCCCTGTGTGAAATAAATCCAAGCTTAATTAATTATATAGCTATATTTTGTAAGAGATATATAGAGAGAAATATGTGAGATGAGCAAGGTAAAGCTCACATTTCCAGCTAATATTTTAATAGTACTTACACTTTCCATTTGGAAGACGTAATTATATACGTTGCCCCATGCCACTCGGCACTCGTGCGGCATGTGTTGCCTATGAACTTGGCACTGGCTTCTTAAACGTTGAAACAAAATCAAGGGATTTCACACATTTTCAAGTTTCCGATGAAAAGGACATCAATAGTAATAGTTGTTGTTTTTTTTCTGCATTTAAAAATCGTTTCAACACGTACCATCTATTTTCTTTTGGCGGGTGGAACAGTTGCACTATAAAGAGTTCAAAAATACTTTTGGTGGGGACCATTAATATAAATTAGTAATAAATTGTATTTTAAATAACTATATATATAGTGCTTCATTGTAAGATATAAATAAATTACTTTTTTTTTTTTTTTATTTGCTTGGTTTTACTTTTTATTATTGAAATTTTTTGAAAATATTTTTTTAAATTATTTAATGTTTGAAACTCAAATCTACAAAAATGTTTTAAATTTTAAAGTACCTGCTACATAAATCACTGTGCTGTTGTACTTTGAAATTTGAAAAGATACTTCAAACTTTTTTGAAATATATAAAGCTTATCATGAGTTTTATGCCCGATGCGAGGACAAACAACAAATAAATTGAAGTTTTTACGATGACCTTCCCATCATTACTTATACTTCAACTTTAAGCATGAGCTGACTATATGCAGTGTATACTCAGTTGATTGCCTATATGTTTTGTGTATATGGTATGCTTAGTATATGGAGGTATATTGATGTGTAGAAGTTGTATGTTCGTGCTTAATAAAACCTGAGTAATCATGTACTTACATTTAACATCAAGTAATTTAAGACATTAGTGACTTATTTCGCTTTAGTGAAGTAAAGGGCTACAAAATATAATTTTATTCAATAAACAACGTAATAAACTATTTTTTTATCAAGAACCAGAACCAATTTGGATTTAACCGTATTTTATAACATAATTAAAATTTTATAACCTGGACCTCCTGGTATTGTTATTGATAAGTACCTATATGTCTCATGTACGAAAAATAAAGTAGGTATATGTACTTTATGTACTATAACGTTGCAAGTCGTGATAATTTAGTATATATTATTTCCGCATGCATCAAGTGTACTAACCATGGCGGCATTAGTAAAAAATTAATTTCAACCACAATCACAATCTTGCAATAATTTAAAGATAGTACATGAAGGCCAGGGCGTTACCCTTACGTTTACGCTAAGGTAAAAGAGTTATTATGATAATTTATTCTTTTTTTGAATTCTTTACGAGTTATTTTACCGTATTCGTTGAAATTGCTAAAGTAATATGATAATTAAGGTGACTGCAATTACGTGATTCTTTTGCTACGCATTATGTGATTTTGATTCCAAAATTACGTGGAATTTTGTGGGTTTTTGAGTTTAGTTGTATGATTTTATGTGATTCGATTTTCTTAATTGTGTACAATAATACGTTTCAAAAATTCATTTTTCCGATTTTTGCTTTATAGTACATCACTCCATAATTATGTAATTTAATCACGACATTTCACATGTTATCAATTTTGGATATTATGTAATCATTAAACAATCTTGTTAAACTATTCTAAAATAAAACATTTTACAATGAAATATATTTCAACTTGTAGAACGAAACTTCGTATCACCCCGATGTCGCCCTAATTTGAGGGATAGTTGGACTTTGGTGATTTCGTTTCATTTTTTACTCAAGTGACTTGGGCCAAGTCCTTTAATCTTTCAATCTTTTATTATTTGCTGCACCTTTTAATTTCACCGCCATGCGAATTAAGTAAACTAGCCACATCCGTCTACAACTTCGCGCTCTTTCACAAGTTATAAAGTAAAAGTAGATTAAAACGAATTATCTGCCGTTTTGGCCAAAATAGAAATCCAATTCCAATTCCATCCTGCTTTGAATTTAGGTTTGTTTGTTATTGCATAAATTTACATACAACATCACAGCCAACTGTTTACAACTCAAGTTGAAAGGCCTGCTAAGAGTTACTTAAAAAAAATTTAAATATAGTACAATGATTTAAAAATTAACGAAATACCTGTTCTTTAGGCTCGAGGTCCCAATTATGTGACAACTATGTGAGTGATTTGAAACCAAATTACGTGATTCATGTGTTTTATTATATGTAATTTCTCTTCTTTTTTTCTGTACTTTTGGTACCTACAAGGTGCTAAAAGCTTACAAACCCGGCAACCATCGCATAATGTCGGGTGGCATTATGTTTTTTTTATTCGGTCGCCTTAGTGAAAATCTTTTAAGATCGCGCTTTCTGGCGAAATTTAAAAAAGAGCCTAATATTTCTTGTCTTCCGATGAATTACGATACGACCGAACAACTTTTTGAAATTTTTATCCACATTTATATTTTGGATATAGGCATAAGTCAGCGTATTATTATGGTGAAGATATAAATATACATATAAAGGAACACGACGGGGGAGGAGAGGAGACACTTAATTAAGACGTAACTATTATCGTATGTCAATAATAAAATTCAAATGATACTTTTCGCTATTTCCTATTTCCACTTTTCGGATTCCGGCGACCGGGCACCTGGGTGCATTAACCAATAATGGCAATAAGCAAGACGAGTATAATGAACATATAATTTCAGCTGTTATTGAATGGTTATTTTCGTGATAGCAACGGATTTACGGTGCTTCGATACCTAATATCTCAAAAGAAAGGGATGAATTATTTAATGATTATTAAACTGCCCTTCACACTTCCCAGTGGTTGATAGTTATGGGATATATCGTCGGTGAAGAGGCATATTGGCGAAAGTCCAGTTTGCATCTAAAATCATTCTGTCACAAGTCCATTTAATTCTTAAAATCACTTTTTCGCAAGTCCATTAGATTGACATTGACCACGTCAGCATATATAAATTATTGAATGCACTTGTGACAGAATGGCATTAAGAACTGAAAGGATTTACGACAAAATGAGTTTAGCTGCGGACTGGGCTTACGCCAGGAGTCTAGAATAAGTTTTCAGACTACTATAAAAATGTAAATTCTTTCAGGAAGGTCGATTAAAACATACAACATACTATACTACTACTCTATAACTACTCGCAACATATATTTATAGTATTCATGCGAATGCGATTTAATTTAGAGAATAGTTAATTATTATCACAAAGGTATATTAAAATATATCAGAAGATGCTAGCATAATATTAAATAACAGAAAATCAGAAAAAAAACAACATATGGCACACCTAAGTTTTATATATACCTACCAACTTTCATAAACGATAGTAATAATAACTAAATAAATAGTTTATATTTATCATGCTCACGAATTAAGAACACTATCATAACATAAATGCTATTATTAGTCATCTTTCACCTCAAACCTGTCGTCTGTAAAAATTATAAATCACAAAACGTTAGTCACATCTCACATCTGCAGTTGTCATGATTTAAGCACTTAACAATGATTTGAAGTCTTTTGACTCACGATATGAAATTATAATTTTAATGCTCCCGTACCCGTACCAAGATGTCCTAAAACTGGTAAAATTTTCCATAATAAATTGCCTGCTATATGCTACTCTTTGTCCAATTCAATGCCGGAATACGCATCCATTATTAATGACATCTATGACTGGTATTAGCAGTTGTGACATCATGGAGCTGAAAATATCCGATTGCTCGCTTAAAATTAAAAGCTGAAGCCGTCTTTTTCTCTTGATTTAACTGTGGCCTCAATGCCTCAATTGATCCGTCAGCCATCCAATCCCAATCCAGTACGAACCTCTTGAGTTCATGGGCAGTACGGTTGGTGCATGGCAGTGGTTCGTTGAGGACCTTAAAAGTAGACTACTATGGCACTGGCGATAAACAGTGATATTTGTTCGTTCTTCCGAAGCCTGCATTTTATTTTGTTATTGTTCCATTAGGAGTTATGTGCGTACATATATACATGTTGTATTACTGCTGACGGCTCAAGCACAATTTCAATATTTCAATAGTCACCATAAACCAAAAGACCAAAACTAAACCATGAAAAACGTGCACAAATTATGTCATGAATCAAATCCGGCAGTTTTGCCTCTCCCACCTCCTTTTTCTTGGTGAGGACGTCAACGGAAAATGTTTGGGAACAAGACACTACCCCCTCCACTGAAGTGCATGACGAAATGAGAGCAAGCCCCCCCAAAACCACTAGTACGAGTGCGACTGCGGCTCCAGCCTGCACTGCTATGGGAATTATGGGAAAACACGTCGTTGCTACAAACAAACCTCTATGGTAGCGTCCTTTCACTTGTCTTGGAGTGGTAAATTTAAAGCAGTAGTCAATCCAAGGCGGTAAGGTGGAGGGAGATCATGGTCTGGACTGTCGGCAGTTTTACTTGGGTTTGTTTTAACTATTTTCCCCATAATTACCATCATAGTTATTTCATTTGATTATCAAAGCGGCCCTAGTGATCGTGATCAGTGAGTGTGTTTTAGTATTAAAGAAGTGACTTTCTCGTTTTAATTTTACTGTTTAGTCAAGAGACTACATTGACTGTTGATTCTATTTCATCCCGTGCTCTTGTTTGTATATTAGGGCTAGAGTTGATTGTAGAGCAGCCATATTCGAAATTACGAATTAAAGACAACTTGTTAGTCTTGAATCAGCTTGTGAGTTAAATTTAACATTTAAGTTATTTTATTATACGCTGGTTGGCCAGACCCAATCATCCACCGGCCGATGCCAGTCGGCGAAAGTAGAGAGATTCACTTAAGGTAAGTTGTTTATTACTCCCAAAGTTGGAAGTTAGTTATTAGTATCAGTACATCCAATCCCATCTTACTTTCGCAACCAAGAAAGCCCGTTCCAGGTCACAGGTGACAGGTAGTTTGTAGGATGGTATCCAATCGGTTAATCATACCAATTATGAATTAGGTTGTCAGTTGTGGATTTCGCACAGTTGACATGTGACTTTGACATTGATTACGTGGAAAGATATATTCAACTTTTTTACACATTCAACATTACATACCTTACAACCTTCAACCTTCTTACAAATTCTCTACTTCAAATTCATGCAAATCTAAAACAAAAATTATGGTCATTGACACGTGCTAAATGACCTTCCACCCTCATCGTTATACTACTATTGACTGTCAGCTGTGTTGTTTTTATTAATTTCAATTTTGGTCATAGGTACAGTCTGTGGGCACGCTTCAGTTTTAATTCCTTTGGAATTACATGTAATTCCCTTAATAATAAATCATTAGCAGAAAAAAGGTTTACTTTTAAATGCCCAGGATTTATAAATAATTCCCTATAAGTTCAAACCAGAGGACCAACAACCAATAAGGGAACTGATTGACGGCGTTAACTTTTTAGGAAAATCGAGTGACAAAAGACAAAACCACCTTCATTCTCATGTAGACGTAACTTTTCAATCGTAGTTGAACTAATTTGGGATCTAAATTTAATTCCTCTTCACTGACCACTGACTGGCTGTAGGTAGTACAGATTAGATGGCAAAACAGTCAAAGTATTTTTGTAATATTGAATAGTGTAGTCTTAAAAGAGGTTCAATGTAATATTGTTTTTTAATTCATCATCTTTTAATATTCGGTTTTTTAAGTGTATTAGTATGTGTTATGTGTATGTCGTAAATAGTCACTCTTATCTAATAATGATTTATTAATGTAATATATTTTTAAATACCTATGGAATTATTTTCATATTTAACTTTCAACGATTATTCTATAGTTACAAAGTATGACAACAACGAAAATGACTATTGAAAACGGAGTTAGTTCTACTGATGACATGGAAGTCTCGTCAACGGGCGCTGATTCTACAGAAGAATTAGTTGATAATTCTGGATTTCCTCCTTCCTGGGCTATATGCGTATCATGTAAATTGATGCCTAAAACACCTGATGTAGTGTGTTTGCCATGTTTCCACATTTGTTGCTCCGAAGAATGTATGAATAAAATATTTGAGCAGCCTGGAGGTAAGAATTTAGGCTATTCTCTTAGCTCCTAATTAAGATATTTCTTAGCTCCTGATTATTAATTATATTCAAGTTGTTTTATAAATGTCTAACATACAATTTTCATACAAAACTCGTTCTATCGTACTCGGTGTGATCTTAATCTTCCAAAAATTGTATTTTGTTACTTTCGATCAATGTTTTGTGTCTGTAGCGGTTATTTTTGTAAATTAAGACTTTTTAAGTTGAGAAGGGCAAACTATTTTGTGAGTAAGCCTTATGAATATTTAATATTTAACTTACTTAACCGTGCGTTGTTTCTTATAGCTTCATACTGTCCTGAGTGCTACGTGGTTGTAGATAAGAACACCATACATGCATTTGCATATTTGAATGACAACTTGGATTCTTTGGTACCGAAAGATGACAAAGAGAAGGACAAAAATTCTCATGAAAATCAGATATGTCGTTCTTGTGTTCGAGATACTATTGCTCATCGGTGGTGCCAGGATTGCCAAGAATTTCTGTGTTCATTCTGCTGTGATGTAAGGGTCTTTTAAGTAAAACTTGCTTTTTCTCTTTCAGTTATGCTTTTTGTTTCACTGGCTTAACTCGTTTTAAAATTTTTAGCATCATCAATATGGAAAAGCTACCCGTGGTCACCGGCTAGCGCCAACCTCTGAAGGTATCATTGAACTTAGTGATGGAAGCGAAGCTTCTATACCTGATCGCAAGTGCCAGCTTCACTCTGATGAAGATTTGATCTCATTTTGTGGGGACTGTGAAGCTGCGCTTTGTACTATTTGTTTAATCCGTCACGCTGATCACACATGTAAATCCTTGGATGACTTCGCAGCTGACGTAAAAGAGAAATTTAATGGTGGACTCGACCGTATCAAGTAATTTACTTATAATTTAATATATTTATGTAGTTTTAATTTTAATATTTACGGTTGGTACAGTCAGTTTTAAATTTTAAAATATGGTCGAAAAATGTTGCACTCAGGTTTATTCGTGATAAGTGTGAGTCTGCAACACAAGCTTTGGAATCCAAACTCAACTTTATTTTGACTGATCAAAAGGTTTACCTTCATACTGAGGCCCGGTCTTTTTTCAAGCGGTAAGATAATTTAAATTTAATGTTTACATTTTTGTAGAACTGAATCAGAATCTTTAAGGCAGCGAAACTATGTTATGCGATTGTGTAATTTTTACAATTCATGAAAAATATATAGGTTGATTGACACTTTGCTACAAAGAGAAATACAGCTGAGAAAAGATTTAGTGGAAACGACTTTAGCTAAAGCCAAAGAATTGAACATTAAAAAAGCTAAAACCAATTCAATATCGAGTCAATGTATGCAATATCTGACAACTGCTAAAGAAATAGTGGATAAGGGCTCTGTTTGGAATATTCTGCAACATACACAGTACGTAATTGTAATTTAAACGAAACTAATATGTAACCTATATTTTCATTTTCCTAACACTTACTTTTATAAAAATATTTTCGTTTATAGTTACATTGAGAATCAATTCAAAGAGTTGGAACCCATGTACGAGATTTTGAAGGACAAAGAAAAATACGAAGATTTTGTAGAAAAGAACTGGGCTTTTCATATTGACAAAAAACCTGTGGAAATGGCTGAAAGATGTATGCATTTTTTCACCTTTGAATTAGCTTTAAACATCTTGTGATTTTTACTCCTGATTTTGCTTACAATTATATTAAACTTTTCATGTAGGCATACAATTGATGTGTCATGCAAAATACCGAGACACTACTCGCGAAAGTCCTGTACGGGAGGTATTACGTAAAATGCCAAGCCCACCTGTAAAAGCAAATGATAAGACGACCGATTCGACCATGGAAGTTGATGGTAAAGATAAACTACTGTAAAAGTAAACTAGATACCTACATATTGCTCTACCATACGCTGAGCATGGGATTGGTCCATGTATAAGTATAAATATGCTTTAAATTATAGAAGACGACAAAGAACAAGAGGTTGCTCCGAAAATGGAAGTAAATTCAAAAAGTGAGGAAGTCACAGAGGGTGAGGAGACATCTGACATGGAAGAGACTTGGGAAGAAATAAATCGTTCTCGCAGGACAAGGCGGAGCCTAAGAGGTTTGCATCTTAAGCGGTCAACTGGAACTCGCTCTTCCGATCGGGGAAAGCGTGGAGGCAAGAAATCCAATGACAAAGATAAAGAGGATACAAACCAGAAGAAGTTGAGTGCCGATGAAGTCAAGTCTAAAAGAGGTTGCGTTACTAATCTAGAAAGCACTTTTGAAGGAAGATCTCGTAGGTCAATTAAACCATCAAGGATTATACAGGAAGCTGAGAGAGATGCAGATCAATCCGTAGATATCAAGAAAGTGACGAGAATTTCCACTCGAACTCGAAATTCTACTTCTGAAGATCGTAGTTCTGGGCGTAGTAACAGTTTAGTCAAGGATAAAGACAAGTAAGTACATACATAGTCAAGTTATTGTGATTTGAGTTGAAATTGATAATTATTTTTTATTATTATCAAATTCTATGACTTATTCTCGTTATTAACTATCTGTAGGGAAAGCAAAAATGATCCTCAAACACCGGCAAAACGAGCTCGGGGTAGAAGATCATCTCCTCTGTTAGCTTCTGTGGAGGCCGCCTCAAGTTCAGTTGGAGTAACCTCATCCCCCGAAGCAGACAAGAGTATTGAAGAAGACACTAAAGCTGTGCGAACTCCTGGACGTCGTCCAGGACGACCACCTAAACAAGCCAAGGCTGTTCATGGAGCAGCAGCAAAACACTCGAAATCGAAAGAACCTAGTTCCCAAGAAACGGTTGAGCCAGTTGCGTCAACGTCTACTACTACAAGTAAGTCTAAATGATTTTGTTTTGCATAAAATTAGCGCCTACCTGAAGCTTTAAAGCTTTAGGTAATGGTTAGTATAAAAAAATGCCTTTGCCGTTCTTACAATGTCGACATGCCTTAAGTATGCAACTATGGACAAAATTTTAGCGTGACTTGAAGCGGTTGCCAGCTAGCTTAGCATTTTTTCGGTTTTTTATTTTTCTGTTGATTTCCTGAAACAAATGTACAATCTTTACATCTTCACTCATCTGTTGTGGTAGCTACGGTAGTACGCAGCTTGCGGGCTCTTCGGAAGAAACCTCTTCGCTACCTGGAAGACTTGGATTGGGATTCTATATTTGAGGATAGTGATGATGATGATGAAAACTCCGATTAAAGCATAGGGACCCTCTACACCAAATGTCCTTCTTTTGTGGGTGTCGGAAAAGCTTACAGAGTGATTTGATGATTTATGTGATTTTTAATTTAACCAAATACCAACTTACATTATTGTAATCATGAATGTAAACTTAGTTGAAACTTGTCAAATTGCTTAATTCAATTATGTAGCGTTTCTGTGTGAGTGTGAACGATATTTTGTATTTACTTCTTGCTTGATGGTATATTTATGTTTAAGTACCTACCTATGTAGTTTTCTATTTTGTAACTTCATTTTTTCCTAAACTTTTGTAAATACTAGTTATAAGCAGTGCTTTTGCTCAGTGTAAATGTTATTTTGATAAGAGTAATACATTTAGCGATGTTCTTTAAAGGAATCAATGGAAGAGACACAAATTGCTAAATTACATGTAAATTAAATTTATATTTAGTTTTTTATATTTCAGTTAAGTATTTCTTTTGAAGAATTAAAATATGGCATGTCAGTAAATTCTTTTGATACTTGTGCCCTAATTAAAACAACGAAAATTGTATTACCTACTTATTTGGAGGTTAATCTGTAATGTAGAGACAATTATGTTACTATCTTTCCGATCTTAGACTATAATCATGTTAATTTTACTGGATGTCGAAAGGTGAAATGCTTTAATTTACTAAAGTTTATGCAGTAGTGATTAAGTTTGACGTCACACGGTAGGCGGTCCCTCCCTTGGCTAATGCATATGAGCAGCAGCCATTTGACCCTAAGCATGCTGTGTCTTCACTTGTACATATTTTTTGCCTTTATTTCTAGTAGTACAAATTATAGTTTTAAATTGATGTATCTTTTATGATAACAATAACATACATTGTTAATTGATAATATAGCATTAAGCTGTGAAGGGATTTGTTATTTCTTGCTTTCGCATTTATTTTAACTTATCAATGTTTGGGTTTAACTTGAATTTGTATTTATTTTCATTGCATAATGTAAGGCCAGGAGCATTTAATAAATGCCTGACGATGTTATAAATCTAAAATACGGTTGTCTGACAAATGTAATTTGCGTTGGAATTACAGCAGAGGCAGAAGGAAAATCGAAGGCGTTGATTGACTTTCCAATGGTCCGTGAGGAAAACATGAAAATAAGTATGGAAGATCCTAATGAGGATTACTGTGCAGTTTGTTTGGATGGTGGAGAGGATGTTCTCATTTGTTGTGATGTTTGCCCTAAAGTGTTTCATTTGAATTGTCACTTGCCCACTGTAAAAGCCGTGCCTAAAGATGAGTGGCAATGTTTGTTTTGCACTAAGTATGAGGATCTCTTGGCGAAGTTTCAGTTAGCAGACGGAGAAGAAGAATCAGGTGCAGAGTCGGGGACTGATCTTTCAATTCGAGACTTTCATTTAGCATGTAAATTCATGTGCGAGCTTTATAAAGTACGGGAGAGTTTGACAGTTCGAGGTTTTTATGAAAAATTATTTGAGGTAAAATACTTTCAAAAAATATTCACAGATTGTTTGTTGTATTAGTATGTTGAGATTATGAGATAAACGCAGAATTATTTAATTTATGTCATCTATATTTTCCTACTCATAGCAATACATGAATCAGCCTCCTGTGACATTAACCTCAATCCGAAAACGTCTTGCTATCGACCCAGAAGCCGATAACAAATTTCTTAACATCCAGGATGTCATTTGGAACTTAAGAAAGATGCTCTATCAGGCAATGGTTTTCTACGATGTAAGTTTCTATCTTGACGATATTTTAATTTTGTTTATTTTCAATATGTTTATTTACGTTTAGCATTATCATAAACATTTCGTTGTAACATGAAGCTGTTTTAGCCCAATATTCAAATAGATACTTATATTTACAATTTACAGGCATGCTCAAAATCAAATGACAATAAAAAATTTCTCGTCAGTTTTGAAGAAAAATTCGAAGAGATACTTGGAATTTATTTCCCACTTATGACAGATTTAAAATATGAACCCGAAGAAGATACAGAGATGAAAGAACCTCTGAAGTTCCGATCAGCAGTAAAAGTTAAAGTTGCTACGACTGAACCAGCTGCTACTACTACTGACGCATCTTAAACTTAAATGGGTAAATAGTTTAGGAAATAGTTCTGATGTAGGTACCTACTTTATTATTTTTTCTGTTTTAGAACGTCTTGTTGAGTTTTTACTTGCGTAGGTGTGGTAAAAATGCATCTTACACTTGTCAATTTTTTGTATTAAAGTTTGCATAAAAACTATTGTTATCAAAATGTTTCTAATTAACTCTTATTTATGTAGTTATGTAGGTTTATTAAGAATATTTTATGCAACTAAGTTTCGTTATATTGGTAAACTTGGCACTACTCAAAACTTAAATCAAGATAAGGAGCTTTCTGCTTCCGGGTTTAATATTTACTGTTCAACCGACTTTGTTAAGCGATACCTATGTAGTAAATAGTATAGGCGTTCACACCGAAACAATATTTTAATTTTGTGCATACTTTTATTGAAATAATTTTAAAAAAATGATGACCTGATGGTTCCCACAGTGCTATTATGTGTGTCTTTAACCATGTTAGCTTAGCAGTTCGAAGAACAAGTTGATACATAAGAATATATTATTATACTTCTTGCGAGTTTGAATAGCTTTTGTTCAAATAGGCTTACCACGAATTACGAATGCAAAAACACAGCAAAAAGGAAAATATTTGATTTCCTTTGTACGATTATGATTTTCTAGCCCTTCCAGCAAAACATATATTATTATGTCTAGGTCCCTACAAGGTGGTAATTAGCACAAAATTATTGGATTAGTTTTACTACATTTTATATTATAATCTAATAATAGTAATTAATTGCTGTCTGGACTAAAAAAAAATGTTTTGGATATTTTTAAGTTTTCATGTTATTATAGTTAAGGATATTAGAGAAATTCAACGTATTGTTAATAATATTGTTTTTACCAAATTAAAAGTGTGTAATAAAGTATATATATTATATAAGTGAATATAAAAGTTACGTCTCTGATTTTGAAAATAAACTACCTAGTTGCAAACTTGAGCTGGACACTGTTGTCTGTTATTTTTTGCACCTCTCAAGTGATGAGACTCATATCTATGTTCTGAGGCTTGAATCGACCTGAACATTATTGGGTTCAAGTTGGATTATCGGAGCTGTACGTGACAAGCTATCTAGATCCACATCTAAATTATGGGAATCCAAAACTTTTGTCTCTCTTGTGTAGGTATACTGTCATATTTGTTTAGTTGAAAAAACTATGTATCTTGAAAGAAGGAAACCGATCTGATAAGTATTGACGTTGGTAGGTGGTTCCTATTCTCCTAAGAGTAAATTCGCTATATCCACTTCACTTTTAGATCTTTCATGTCCTCCAACTGCGTGTGTGCCTATGTAGTAGTAGTAGTGGAAAAAGTGGAACTGGAACATAGAATTTATTGGAGAAAATGGGAAAAAGTTGAGAAAAAGTGATGCGACTAATCAGTTCCCAGAAGACTTTGGATTGGAATCTCTATAATTAGAGAGCTTTGAGACACCCGTCCGGGTCGACTCTGTAGACTTCGGATGAGGACTAAGGAAAAGAAGAAAACGAAGCCTGAAATACTCTTTTAAGATTGTCTTCTATTAATACACCGCCACAGTGGGAATTTGTCACAGTTACCTGATTCCTGACAAAACTATTTTGTCAGTGTCCGCCGAACCAACAGGTTTCAATTATAGTATCCAGGATTTTGTTTCACCTCGTTATTTTGCTTTCGTATATGGGACTATTTACTATAAAAGTATATACTTACAGCCAACAATACACAGAATGCATACCTATGTATCTAATGGTCATTATTTCCTTACAAAGACAGTAGTTATTATAGCTTAGTTACTTTCTCCTTCTGTAGCTCTATTCACACGTTTGCCTTCTGCATCTAACTATCAGCACAAATTGCTCAACTTTCTCTGTAGTTTCTTAACTTTATTTCATACGTAATTCTAAATAATGTCAATCCAGAATCCGGATAATTTTTTTTTCATGTCCAATTTGTTTTGATACTAAGCGTTTCTGACTTGTACAACATATAATTCTCTAACAAAACGAAAATGTCATTTCAAAACGATACCGCGTATCATAAAAGGGGAAGAAAAAGTAAAAGTGACATTGTACAGAAATAACATTAGTAAGTGATACGGTTGAAATTCGAATTTTGAATTCGACCCTCGTCGAATAAAAACGTCAGTCTCTATCATAAAGATGGAAAAAAGACAAGCGCGCGTCAAAAGGAAAGTTGAGAGTCCATTAGCTTGTTACAACTAAACCAACACTTGCCGAGGCCATAGACCCACTCCACAACACCAGGTATTGTACATACATACAGACCGATAAAGTAAAAGTAAAAAGCATGGATTGGGAAAGATAAAAAAATTTTATACAAGGAGGAAACGATAGTCTTAAAAAAGAACAGAGTGCCAAGTTGGAGGAAACACAGAGAGAGAAGACACAGGGAAAACAGGATATCGACAGATTTGAAGGATGAGTTGAATTACTATCTGCAAAAAGGAGGGAATGACATTTTTTTTTCCAAACAAGAGTTTTACGAGCAGCGTTTTATCTTGGCTCGCACCCTCACCCTCGGCACTCTCCACTGTGTCTCCTAGATACATTTCACCATTTAACTTGTTCTACCCACAATTCACAACCCTCCTTACATGTATGTACGTAATGTAGGTACCTATACGCATATATTTTATAAAACTAAGAAGGAAATAAGACTATAGAAATCCATAATTTCTAGCCTATGGCAATCATTCCATAACTTTTTCCATCCTCTGCACTGCATTAAACTTATAGAGGGTATGTGTTATGTAATTCTCGTGACTTATAGGTCTGCAGGCTGTATATATATTTGATAGATATTTTTGCCAGTGGCTTTAGCATAGTACTCCAGCCCAGAAGAAGAAATTCAGACTTAGGTAAGTAGTAGCATGTTCTCCAACTAAAAGTAAAAGCAAGGGAATTAATAGTTGGAACTCGAGTCGAGGGGAGCTTAGAAGATGTGAACAGAAACTCTACACCTCGTACAGATACATTATTGTCAGTGAGTATACAAATACAAATGTGAGTTCCTATAGGTATGTGTAGTAGACAGGAGATTCAGAAGATACTTATACAAGAAGACACAGCCGCATTATAGCTCCTTTTCCATCCATCAAACTCGATGAGAATCAGACCTCCAGGATTATATCTGTTATTATTCTTTTACAATTGATGTAACACCCGCAGATGGAAAAAAATGTTTTATCTAGAGCTCAAGTTTTAGCACCTCCACTCCAGCTCCAGCCCCGACAGTGGTATAGCTCGGGTCTTTAATCTTGTCAATATTTCGTTTAAAATTTATTCCTCTGGCAGTGCAGTGGCAGTATTTTGAGAATACCTCCTTTCTCCATGAGTCTAATGGATTCTTCCCGTAAAATTAAAATCGCGGGGGAAATGGTATGCCGTGGGTAAAACTTTAAATAAATTTGTGTGTGATTTCACTGGTATAAGGGTTTTGGATATAGCAAACATGGTCCGGTTTGGTTGGTCAGACTCATAGAATGGTTGTCCATTATAAATTATGTTCATAGGACTTTAGTCATAGCCCACCACTTTCATCATAATAATGTGATGAAAGTATAAAGGAGAAAGAGAAAACACTGAGATCACATTGGTGGGCTACAGGATTTTCATGATTCAATTTGTCAGTTGGTTTGCTCAAGTAATGTAAGTGGCACATAGCTATAAATAAAATTATCTTGCTTCGCGTCAGCATTTTTTGCCAAGTATACGCGTATACTATGGGCTGATTGAGCGAGTTGTGAGTAGGGGCCGAGTAAACCATTCCTATTATATTATGACTTGGAGTATAAAAAAAAGTTTGTCATAAATTTCTCCTACGATAAGTGATAAATGCACTTTCTCTCTTCTATGAATTTCTTTATTATCTCCATTTTCGCTGAATATATTCCTATATCCTATCAACTTGAACTCGACCAACCCGAAAAGAGCTATGGAGCTGAAAGGAAAGGAACAAATGAGATGACAAGCTATATTGTTAATGACCCAACTGGGTAGTAAATAAACTAGGAACAATCACATGACAAAATGGAAGGGAGGAAGAGGAGGAGGGTTGCAAATTCTGGATAGTGAAAGTGACCAGCAAGTTTTATAGAAAACTACCTACCTACCTACCCCCCAACATGTATATTACCATTATTATTATTGACTACATTACACGTGTAATTCTTCATCTTCTCATGTTTTCCATGTATCCATTCTCTTTCACGAGTCTCCCAAACGAGTCTTCCACTCAACAACTGAACTCGCTCTTATTTCATTCACTCAGGAGAATAATGGGGGAAGGGAAATGAAATGAAAATGGAGTTGTCATTTTATTTTCCACCACGCGTTATTATCATGTCACTAACCATTTACCGTGTTCTGTAGCAATATACACAGTAATTTAATATACACAGCAATTTGTAGAGGCGCCCTTGTTATCCTTATTTTTAATGTATAGGTAATTTACCATTCTTTGTAGAGTCAGTGTTTAGCAGAAAACAGAAAAACAAAAACTACAAACAACAAAAGGTTAAAGAGTATCGCTATATCTACCATTAATTACTTTTCGCAGATATTTCGAATTTCATTTACTATGATTAGAAAGGAATTAGTTCGGAAATATTTTGCTAACGACGACGGTATAGCGTCCACTGCATTCTGCAATTCAGCTTCGATTTGCAGACGTAATCGTATACTAGTAGCAGCCTGAGCCATGAAAGTTTGGTTATGCCGTGTCTGAAAATATTTTATTGGGTTCGGAGTGGGGGTGCACATAATAAAGGCAGTTTAATATCAATATCAATGCTCATCGAGGTCCTTTAGGATTATGACAGTACAAGTGTAAGTAGTTGTATGCCCGTCATTGGGGTAGTTTGTGTGGAAAGCTCCGGTTGTGTGGGGGAAGGAAAGAAGCTCACTTTATTGTAGATGAAGGAATAGGACGTACTATAGCATAAAACAAATAGGAAGCCCAGCGGATAAAAATCCCGGGTAACATTTTATCTTTGATGAGACAGAGCCATTTCATTTCATAGAGGAGTAATAAGCAGTAGATGTTTGATCCTGATATACTATGCCCAGTGTATGTATATCCGCACTGCGTAAGTACATTTTATCTTTATCTCCTTTTATGTATATCTATCGGGTAAGATAGTTAAAAGTTCCCTTCGGGAGAATTGACTGACATGACATGACGGTTCATCTATAAATACATATAGGTGGGTATGTAGGTAGATAGATACAGAGAGCACAGTTCAACTATTAAGAATGCTGAAACGCTGACTACATGCTCAATGTACGTTGGAGTTGGAGGATCATTCCGATCATTCATTCTCATGTTTAGTTATTGCTACGGTTATTACGGTCATCCCCCTATTAACTACCACATTCAGTCTCCACTTCCTTTATTACATTTGCAAACATTTATCTCCATCTTGGCTCGTCCAAGCAGTACAAGCCGGTGGGGGATGTTAGGGGAAACTCCATTATTTTAATATGCTTCGGGTGCCGACGCATTGCCGGTGCCGGTGTCGACATTCTCTACCCGTCAAGCTTTCAAGGGTTGAAACTATACAGCTCCACAGCTCAACAACCTTTATATTCACTGCGCAAAAATAATCAAAATAATGCTGTGTTGAAGGCATGGCATAATGACTTAGCACATTTACATAAAATAAAAAATTGTACGAGATTATTTTAATTATTTTCTTACAGATTATCGGTCCTGCTTAAAAGTAAAAGTAATAACTATTTCTATCTCTAGTAAAATCGGAACACATAAGTATATAGAAACAAGTCCATTGATTAATGCTTTGGCTCAATGGCTTCGGATTTGGAATAGGAATGATAACGTTTTTCGCACTACACTCAATAGATACCGAAACCGAAACCACTGAATTTTCAATGAGACTGAGATTGATATGGCACTCAGCAGTTTCTATTTGAAACAAAAATTCCAGATGATAAAATTCACGTTCTCTCGTCGCCTCAATTCTTGTGGAGCTCCAATCCCATGGACCACAGTATATTCATAGATCTAGAACTCCCATATTTGTTTCAGATTTTAGTCACAATCGCTTTTGATTTTGTATTCAGGTATCATCATAAAGAAATGCAGCTCTTCATTTTACAAACATGCAGCCCTATTCCTATATTTTCCGGTAGATAAAAACTATATAGAGCTGTGGCTGTGTAGCACGTTATTAGTCTTGTGCAGATTTGAAGATAAAAAGAGAACTTTTGTGAAAATCTGAGCGCAGCGATGCGTGTGTACTGCTTCGGTGTTATACATTATTCCATCTTATTTCGTCACAATATCGTCATTGTATATTTATTCAGGATTATTATTTCTTTCCTACTTTTACCGTTCTTAAATTTCCTGGAAGAATTAAATTATATTTCGATTTCGATAATAAGTTTCACCACATCACCACTGCACTGTATTGTGTAATAGCAATAAAATATAGCAAAATGAGACACTACTTAAGAGCATGCTATTTTCAAACTTAGATCTTTTGCAAAATGTTTTTTCATGATGGCACTTCTTAAGAAAGACTATTCTCTAAAGGATTATTAGTTTTACACGTACGTTATGATACCAATTTCTTGGATACGGACGACTAAAACCCGTACCTACGCGTACTCGTGTCTTTCGTCACAGAAGACTGAAGTCTTGAAACTGATTACAAACCAAAGCCATCCCCCTTCTTCTGTAAGTTACTTCATCCGACATTATATGAAAGGAGATGAAGACGCGGTAGGAATGTATTTGTTTCACTATAAAATTGGACTCCAAACTCCAAATCAACAGATTGCATTGTTGAAGAAATTCAATTGAATCCCACCGCACATCGTTTTATTTCTCGTATTTTCTATGAAAAGTCAAGAGTAACAAGCAAATCTAACTTTAAACTTATAGGGTTGAATTTCACATCGAGGCGAGGAGGGTGGAAACGAGAAAGTATAAAAAACATAGAAACTATAGACATCCTGGCTCTGGCTATATGGAAGAAAACGCTCAAAGCAAGTTTAAGTTTCCGATGAGGAGATGGTACGGGTAATGCGGGTAACAAGAAAAGTAGCATTGTGTACAATTTACTTGGACACAAAGTTTTTGGGTCTATTGTGGAAGGAAAATGAAACCCTTTCCTGGTCTTTTGTGTCGATTCCTTGATAGTATATACATGACGAGAATGTCATTGTGTTTTGTGGCTACACATCAAAAGCATATTAGAACAGTAAAGCAACAAACAACTGTATACAACAACAACTACTGGGACTTTCCTTGCTGGTGGTGGTGGGGAGAAAAAGCAAAAAAGTTAATCAGGCGTAAACTTTTCCTGATTTGGACTATCATATGATGGAACCACCACACAAACAAGAAACCAGCATCCCCAACCATAAATTCATTTGTATTTCTGATTTCTCGTTCACTCACACCGCACAAATAATTCATACCTCAATGATTTCTTTATCGTCTTCATTGTTGCTTGCCTCCTCTGTAACTTGAAGAGGAGCTCTTGTATATTAAGCTTTTCTGTGCACTGTTCTTCTGTTGATAAGAATGAGACTCACCATTTCCGTTCATATGGAATTACAGAAGGGAATTATTTCAAACCTCCTTCAAATGAGATTTATTAGCAATCTACAAATTAAACAAAGCATATAGCAGAACTGCATTAAAAGCGGATTGAGAGTATCATCATCAAAACCAAAATAGTCATTCACAATA
>JAQFZE010000541.1:0-25139 GCA_034695245.1 Dicyrtomina saundersi | reverse complement strand
TTGGGTGTGAATTACTCAAGAACAGGTAAATAGGCGGCTCACACATTGATTTATGTCGATTTGGATCATGTTGAATGCTGTCGTTGATATTCCTTTTAAAATTCCAAAGTGAACGGCAAACGGCATAGTGCAATGTGGGAATGTGTGTGTGTGAAATACAATATTACGCGGATACAACTGAAACTGAATAATTAAATGGGCAGGCAATTATCTACTTGAAGGTAAAAACCACGGAGGATCAAACCGTATTTTAATCAAACTAATCAATACTGTTTCCTTTTCCACAGTACTGATTTTGATATGAAAAATATGAAAATATTACCATTCTAAAACTAGCAATTGACTACTAATGTCAAGTTTATTTTAAAAACAAGTAAAAGTTATCATTATGCCACTGCTATAAATCCAAGTCGGGTCTCCCTTTATGACGTGTAAATCCAATTCTAAAAATAACAGAAACTCACCTGCTTCCCTCTCTCTCTGTCTTGTCCTTTTATACAGACGCTTATCTCTGGAGCATCTACATCACATCTTGTCCTGTGACAATATTCACTTAGCAAGATGAAGATAGATAAAATCAAATCCCTGCTCTGCCTTCGCCTCCATTTCGTCTACCTATCAGTATTCAGTGCTCCTGCTCTCCGTCGCATCACCTGTACGTGTAGGTGTACTGCAGTTGCAGTGAGTAGTGAGTAGTGAGTATAGTAGAAAAAACAATTTGGAAAATATAGTTGTTCCGATATTGGACAGTTTATAGTTATGGTCTTGTGGTGCAAGCGGAGTCGTAGTGTGAAAGATGCTGCATCTCCATGCATTTGTATATAGTGACTCAAATTTATACGCATTTGTCTCGAGTTGAAAGTTGAAAGGGAGCAAATAAACTTTAACGACTTTTAAACAGTTTAAAGTCCACGACTACAGTCACAGTAAGGTAGGTAGGTAGGTAGGTAGATAGGTACTTACACAGTAACAGTGACAGCACTGCAGCAAAGCACTACAGTTTTGCGAGAATTTCTTTTCTTCAGGGAGCAGGAGGCATGTTCTGTTTATGAGTACCTCTCCATCTCTCCACACTTGTACTTGTGCTTGTGCATGACTCAGAGATACAGATACTGTCATTTGAAGGATTTTAGATTTGGATTTGACTTACATAAAAATGTTTCCGCAGCCATCAAAGACTCCTTGAAAAATATTTAAATACGAGTGCGACTACGACTACGACTACGACTCACCTTATACATACGTTTCCCCTTTCCATATAGCCACTGGACTCCCATTCCCATTCGAATTCTGTTACGACTCTACGACTAACTAAAAGTACTGCAGTAGGAGCTAAACTCCTGAGTCTTTTTGATGGCTTTTGTCAAGCTTTTACATTATTTTATGTAGATTGTAGATCTATCCAAGCATCATACAGGGGAATGAGTCCGAAACAACTTTTGCATTCCAGTCCCACTGTATTGTTCTGATTGTTTATTCTTGTTTACAAAAGACAAAAAATTAAAGGGGGACATCCACACATGAAGGTAGCTTACATTTTACATACGTTCGAGCCTACCTCCACTCAGAAAAAAAAAACAAACAAACAACATCCAATATGTACCTAGGTACCTACTCCCATAAGTGCATCAAACTACATTTTGAGATTCTCGAGAAGCATTGGCTATAAGTTGAGCTCAAGCCTCAGCCCAGCTTCGAACTACAACTACAACTTCAAAACAAAACACTACAACATCCCTGTGTCAGTGGGTAAACTGATATATAGTAGGTAAGTATACTCGCCGCTTACTATATATGCTATGAACTATCTTGTCCACCTTATGCACTTAAAATGTACTCTACAGTTTTTGTTTTTAATGTACCTGCAAACGGTGTGGTGTGTACTATATACGAACTACTATCAAGGAATTGTTGCACACTATCATATATAAGTATTTTAATTTTGCACCCTTTCTTCATTCTTGTTCGCTTCTCCCGAGCTCGAGACTACGTTTGCGTTTGGCGGCTCCCATTTACGATTAGAATAATAACATAAGTAGGTACCTACCTACCTAAGTGGAGTAGTAGACATCCTCATAGTGTTTACTTAATTCTCGGTGTATAGCTACAGCCATGGAATCACTCGAAAGTTGAATTAGAATAGTTAAGGAGGATGAAAAAGAAATCATATGATGTAAAGGATTAATTATTATCATAAATATTTATGTATTTCCCCCTCTTAACTCAAACTTGAGATGTTTGTAGGGTGACTCTCTGCGCGGGCTTGCGACTGTACGCTAATAAAAATATTAGTACTATAACTATAAGCAAAAATCCTATGGACAGATGCGATGGTAATACCGAGGAGTATATCTATTGTTAGCGAAACGGGAGAGAAAAAAACAACAAGGAGACAATCAAAGAAGTGCACGAAAGGAAATCTCCTTCCCACTTGTCGCCCATCGTAATATGATCGAAGTTTGACGTTAAGTGTAATTACTGTGAGTACCTATTAACAACCTACACAATGATGATATGCACACTACAAAGAGTGTAATATGGGAAGAGTGGATTTTAACTTCTTCCAATTCGTACACACAATTCCAATTGACCATATCAACAAAGCACAGAAATTCAGACAGAATAATACACTATACTCCTTATCTTCACTATACTATACTTCTCCATTCCCCTATGCATATAGTAAAAGCATATATGTGTGATAATCTACGTAAGGTATCTCTGTTGTCGGTAACGTACGGAGCTGTGCTCTGGTTCTGGTTATAGAATTCTAGCCTCTTCCACTTTGACTTGACTCTATTCTGAATTTTGACTCTGACGAAGAAGAGGCGAGGCTTGTAGTTCTCTCCAAGATTTCCATCAACAATGAAGTCTGAAGTGCCTAGTAGTTAGTATAATAATATTGGCCGAGTCATGTGCATTTGTGCCCCTCGCAATGGAGTATATACAACAAACAGAACATTGTTGTTCAACAGTCTGTCTCCATCCAATTCCCAAATCCAATCCTTCACAAGGTGATTAATACATTTACTCGAACAGGAGCAAATCTTTCAGTTTGGACAGCATATAGCTTATACATATAGGGCATTGTTATTATTTTTTTTTCTTGTGATTGCGGATTGTCAAGATATGATGTCCAACAAGTCCAACGTCCAACCTTTACGGAAGGTACACGACTCCGACTACGACTCCGACTACGACTACGAATATGACGAACAAGAACTAATCTGTATCTGTACTGCCTATCTATTAAGTACATGACGAAAACATTATTGCTCCGGCTCATATTATATTATGGCTCATCCAAATGCAAAATACTAATAGCATAGAGATTCCCCGAGCATGTGTACGGGATTACCTGTGCGCTGTGGTCGTCCGTCTTCCTTTTGGTGCTCTATGTACCTACGTAGGTACGTAGGAAATATATTTGAGAAAGAAAAAAAAATTAAAGAGTACAGGTAGATGATAAAGATGTGGATTGATAGGGAAAAATATGTATTTACTTAGGTAGGTACTTGGAAACCATGGTTTAGGTATGCACGAGAACTATACTATGAAGGAAAGATGAGCGCGTATAGCATAGCTGTATATAGCCATTCTTTTGGCTTTGGCTACGCACAGAAGAATCTCATAAAAACAGATGAGTGATCAGACTGATTACTGTTGACGGGGGTACATGGAGGGAGAGAGAGATGAACACTGAGCGATTCATTTATTCATTTTAGAACTTTATATCCGCCTATACACAAGGAGTAATTCTCAAAGATTTTAGATAAGTTCATGAACTTTGGCTGGAATGACGCGACCTAGAAAGTGCGTGACCAAACCATTTTTGCACAAACTATCTATCTTTTAGATTGGTCTTGAGTTCTTGAGAGTCTTATGGTCTTGAGAGTGCATCAACAAGGGATGACGATTTATTGGTGTTACTGTTATAGTTCACATTCAAAAACTGTCCGCATTCGTTACTAAACAGAGAACGGGGGAGAGGCAAATGTACCCACATTGTACCTTATCAGCAATCGAGTTAGTGTCAAACTTAATCTAGGAATTTATCAAGTTAACTCTATGACGCTTCTGTGGTGGAACAAGTTTTTTTTTTGAATCTTCAACTTCTCACCATCTTTGCACTGAAACTGAATATTGCAGTCCAAGTACTGCACTCGCACTGTGTCTCTCTACTGATATCCTCTTTTGCCCATTTCATCAATTCACTATTATTTTACATCCCCGCTTTGCTTGTTGGGTGTTTGGTCTTTTGCATAGAAACTAAAATACGGTCTATGTAGTACTCTCAGGATGTATTTATTTATATATGGTTTTTTTCCTTGACATCTCCGCTCAGTCCAATTCCTTATGAAACTGAATGCAAATATGTGTAACTAGTATGGATAGTAATAACAGTAACAATCATAAAATACGCCTTCAAATAAAATATTATTATTGTTATTGCTTTTTTTTAATGGAGGAAATTAAAGTATGAGGGTTAATCGTAATTCGTAATTGTGCATTGCAGATAATTTAATATTTTTCAATGACACCCAATACAAAATAAATTTTGTCAATGTAGTATGTATACTTACATAACTACGTAGTTTCAACTTGAATTGAGCCCAGAGCCAAGTTTAAAAATTACTGCAGTGTCCCTGTTCTGTTCAATTCCAATATTCAATATCTTTAATGTACGGAGACGGACGAATGTGTGTGTATATTCCTAAATACTACATGAAGCGGTTCGCACAAGAATAACACTGCAGACTATATCCACAATATATATGTAAAATGTACCTTATAGGTATACACCTACGTAATCTAGTCACTCCATTACCGCTTTCACTTCATACTTGAAACAAGAGAGAGACAGAGAGACCCTATCTGCTCAAGTGTAAAAAGGTACATAAATTTGTTTTAAACATTACAATTATGGCCTCCTTTATTCCAAAGCCGAAAAATGTATGTAGCTTTCGAAGGAGGAAGTGCCTCATAGCATAATATTAACATTACTACCTACTTTGTCCATATTACGCAAATGTGCACTACTCTTACGGTTCAAATCATCCTGAAAGAAACCGAAAGACTATAATATTATTTTGCTCTTAACAAACCACTATACAAGGTCAGAACACTTCACTTCACTGGATCTGGATCCACAGTTGGAACTTCTATACTCTGTACTTGTGCCTATACTATAAGCTACCGTCATAGCCATGCCATAATATAGCCATAATTTTGTGTTCTGGTTTTAGTTCCACCTACCAATCATTATCATAGACTAACCTTTAAACTGCCTCCAAATTAAAAATTAAAATTAGTATTATTTTTAAATTCAATACATATTACATCTTTCCGCCTTTCAAATGTACAAAAAACAAACTTAATGTATTAAAATTAATTTTATTTTAATCTCTGGTTTTCCTCTGGAAAAAATATCTACATAATATATTTATGAAGTTTCAAACCTTCGAAGTCTTTAAAATTTGGAAAATTTTGTATAATTCATTATATTTGTAGAATATCTGTGATACAGGAGGACGAGGACTTGTCTGTTTATGTATGCTCCTGGGTCTTGGTGAGTTTAAACTGTTACTTAATGGTTTAAACATTCAAACACTATGACTCAAAAATGGAAAATTAATGAAAGGTTAGAAAGGAGGAAGCACTCGTGGGCTCCCTGTCCCTGCTGTATATACTCCTAGCTGTCGGTTGACCAGATTTTCTGTGTCCTCTAAATCCAAATCCAAATCCAATTCTAAATCTAAAGTACAAGTTCAAATATCGGTAGCGGTATATAATAGATAGGTATATTATAGAATGAGGAGCTTCGTAGAATGTCCATGACTGGTAGGATTTCTATTTGTATCTTATCTGGGACTTTAGGCGGTGTGTGGATGTGGTCATGTTCAGACACGGAGAATACAAGGCTCTGGCTCTGAGTCCACAACACAAGGAATATTGTTACTTGTTTTTTTTAAGAAAAAAGATTTTGAGCCAAGTCCGATATCTATACCAATTCCAATACCGACGACCGACACCGACGACTACCTATTCAAGGCGCACCTTGCACGGAAACGATGGAAATGGAACATAGTCCATGGCTCACATAGTCACCAGTACGAGACTAAATACTTTTATTATTATAGTGTTATTGGTGAGTCAGCTCTGTGTAAGTGTGCAGAAGTAGAATATATAAATACATGTGCGACACATTATATATGACTGCTCGACTAGCCCAGTCTTGTACGAAGATACGGTGAACCCAAGGAAAAGTAAAAACCGAAGGAGCATTGTGTACAGTAAAGTTATTGTTTACTTCTTTTACCTTCATATTATGAGTGTACATTATATTTGATACAAAAATCCTCCCGCATTCTCTCCAACTTAACGATAAGAGGATGGCGATGCAACTTTAAACCGCAGACTTATTATTTGAGAAAAAAAGGTCCCTTTGATGTAGTTGTGGTGAGCTTTACTTGTTTTCTCATCGGCGTGTGTTCGTCTCTATCTGTATCTGTACATTTGCTCTTGAATCTTCCAAAAGTGGGGACGAACTGTCGATGAGACCGGCATGCACCGGGTGCCGCTGACTTGTGTGTGTTTTTAGTAAAGAGCGCTTACCCATTTACCATTGCCATTACCATTACCAGTCCAAGCATCAAACACGGTAAGTAGATATGACCAAAAATGCCATGAAGCTCCTCACAATTATAGAACATCCACATTTAGGTGTATATGGCACTGTACTGTATGGATGGATGTGGCGGTGCTGTACTGTAGTCTGAACTCTGCTTTACATTCTAAGATAAAAAGCATCTCTCTCTCGCTCTTATTTTTCAGAAGCTCATAATAGAAATAAAAACATCATTTAATCTTGGTTTTGGTTTTTTTTGAATAGAGCAGACATGACACATGATTGCTGCCGCCGTTCGGCATCTTTGCTCGACACACACACACACACACACGCAGGCACACACACCGAAAGCGAAAGCAAAAATTCCATTTCCATCAAGAAATGAACGGTTGTCTTTCATTAGTTCCATTTGTTAAATATTTTTCTTTAAAAACTAAACCATTTTAAAACCCTCACGTATTTATTTTGGTCATGTGGAACGAGAGTTTGAGCTTCAGTTGGTGGCTTTCCCCCTCAAACTTGAACTGTTGTTCTTGTTTTTTAAAACGTAATAATATCTTCACCAATTATGTCGGTGTAGGTAGGTAGGTATACTTATATCTAGTGTACTCATATAGACAAAGTTATATTATTAAAAAAAAATGAAAATAATCCTGTAATTTCTTGTTTTTATTTTTATAATTAGTTGTGAGGATGACACAGGTCGGAGACAGAGCTTATGGGGTTAAGCTGAGGCTCCTGGCTCCTGTAGGTTCATCGTCTTTTTGGAGAGAGGTTGAAAGTTGATGCTGAACTGGTGACGAACGTTTCAGTTACAGTTGACTACTAATCCCAATCCCCGCGACGAGTAGAAAGAAGAAAATTTAAAAAAATAAAATAGAGCAATGCTTTGTACTACTGTGTACACAATGAAGTAGTTTGTGTGTATAAATATATAAATTGTCCCGTAGAGAATTAGCTGGTTGATTTTTCACCATTTGACATTGTAACCTCCTGTCCTATCCTCCTGTAGTATGAGTAGTACTTCCACTCCAGGTGGACATTTTTTGACAATCAACATTTAAATACAAGTATACAATATTAATCCTTTTTGGATGACTCATTTACTGAGTGTGTGTGTGTCTGTGTGTCACTCGTGCAAGGTTTCCCAATTTATTTTTTCCAATGCCTATATAGATTATAGAGTACGTGGACGACGGACCATCTAATTCATTATTCCATGCCGCTATGCCTTTCATTCAAAATGTTGACTCAGGTTTTGGTTTTATTTCACGGCATTTCACATCTATTATCTGTACAAGTTGGGGAGCACACCACCGCACCACCGTGTCTATGATATTTTTGTGAATAACTTTCATTTAGATTTGAGGATTTGACAATCAGGGAGAGAGAGGAGAGGATGTCATAAAGGTTGACAAAAGTAAGATACTATTTACAGATACAGCAACAGAATACAGATGCAGCGGGAGCCGAGTGCCGAGTATACGACCGTGACAATGGAAACTTCAATGAAAATGAAAAACTTTTACATTATTATTGTACTACAAGCCACATTTCCGCGTAGAGATGGAGATTTGAAATAGCGGTGTAACAGTGATAGTAATAGTAATAATGTTTCACGATGACGCTGGCCCGTCCACATCCACGCAGGAGCAGAGAGCTAATCGTTTAGCCGGGTTAAATGTAAGAACCAAGAGCCCAGGGAGAGAGAGAGATAGAGAGAGCCTGCCAACAGAGAAGAGGACAGATAAATCTGCAGGTTCGTCAGATTAGATGGATTGGAAGTGTGCCGGATGAATTGTTTGCTGGGTTGGTGTTCGTATATACCTTTGGATCCTATCCAGGTTTTGAGACTGATGGCAGAGTATGACAACATGTGCACTGGAATAATGGCAGACTAAATAATACATAATGGCGAAATGACAAAGAATTGAAAGAATTCTATGGTACTTGTCCAAGCGGAGTTATAAATGAATGTATTGTCCGTCGTTGCTAGTGGCAAAGCTAGTGTGGGTCGGTGTAAAATGTTTTTAAGCTACCTACCTACCTACATAGGTATGTAGATACTGAGGTATACCAGCGTAGCTCTCATAACGAGCAGTCTTGGCGTTGGCAACAATACTCTCCTTTCCCTACATCTCCCACTGAATCAACTTAATCATTCCAGGCACCGGGCACCGGGTAACGCTCAAAAATTGAAGGTTTTTAGTTCTGCCATCATTTACTAGGTATAGGTAACCTATACCTATGTGCACGGCATCGGCAGACGCAATGTGTGTTATGGTGTTGGTTGCGTTGGTCACACATGGGAAGAGTGGTCGTGGTCTAAAACGGTACTTGGGAGCGCTATATGGGCGTACATACTACATGTCATGGGCTAATCCATGAGGTGCTCGAATCTCAATTCTTCATCCTCAGTGTGTGTAAAATAATACCATGTCCCGAATGACTATAGTAAAGGTATTTAAAAGTTGTAAGTTGAATAATAGTTAGAGACCAGAGTACAATACTTTGTATGTACCTATATAAATAAATACAGAAGTAATAGTGGTAGCAGTAGCAGTAGTAGTAATAATAAAAATACCCATATATATGTATAGTACTTGGCAAATCTGACTAGAAAAGTTTCGGGATATTAGGCTCGCGCCAGGTCGCGAGTCCGTCGCGAGCACACCTTTTATTCCCGAAAGGGGATTCTTGTGCAGCTGCTGAAACGCCCCAATCGGACTCTTTAGAACAAACAGAAAAATACCCATGTACTATAAAATACTGACAGAGAGACGAGCGTCTATGGAGTCACAATTGCTCTGCCTATATATCTAAAATATTCTGTCTGATTCATATCTATAGCAATAGCAGGAGAGGAGAGAGGGAGAAGGGTACATATTAAATGGGGATGGTATATGCGTAGTTCAAGTCTCAAGTTGTAGTTATATGTAGAGTTGGTGGTGTTGGAGTGGTGATGGTGCGACTATGCAGTCTGTATACAATATAATATTACAATCTCTATCAAAAGCAAAAGCACCAGCCGTTCCGCTGCTACATGTATCTATGTATATAGGTACTCACTATTTACGAATGTAAATATATACCTATATACACTAAGAGTGTATGCATTGGAACTTTTAGAAATCGAATCGTAGAGCAGAATTCAGAATTGAAGCCAATGCGAACGCCAAGCCATGAGACATATGTTCACTCTCACCCTCATACAAAGATTTTTTTCTCTCCTCATATTATTGCAAACACAATGCAGAGAATGAAATATAAACACATTCCGAATATCAATAAGTATTTCAATGATGAGCCCCATAGTCTTCATACTTTATGCCTCGCTCCCAACCAAATAGCAATCCAACAACATCCCATCCTTCCACAGCCAACACAGGCTCTAACCGATACCGATATACACGACATTTTATTACATTCTTCAACTTGGGTCAGCGGGTAAAATCTCTGATTGTGATTATCTATGTGAGTTGTACATGCAGTTGGATTTGGATATGGATTTGGATTTGGATGATTAAAGTACCTAGATACCGGTAGGTAGGCAAGGCAGGTACGTATGGATTCATAATAGTCTTATAATGTAGGTAATTTTTTTCTGTTTTATATTCTCTGGCAAATAGCAAAAATTTTTCCGCATATGGAAACGAATGCGATTTACTGTAATGGTCATCATTATGTATTTTGTATTTGTTGCAGTACATATTTATGGGGACTACAGAGGTGTGGAAAGTTAGTTCAGGTTTTATGTAATATTACTACTTTTACGCTATTCTCTAATAAATTCCACTGATTTTGATTTCATTCTCATGTAGGTAGGGGGGATAGGTATATATCTGCTGTGTTTACGATTACCATACATCACCATATAACCTTTGCGTATATTTCCTTTCTGTCCCTGTCCCTACCATGTTCCTACATTCTGTACTCCATACACTAAATATTTAGGATGAACTTTAGAAAGGATATGGAAAATCAATGGCGACTACACTAAAAAATTCAATGTATTACTATGAAAATAAAGTCATGGTGAAACATTTTTTGATTTGTGTAGATGGTACAAAATTTATTAAAATTGAACAAGCCACGCGTAATTCTTTTCCTTGCAAATACTTATTTATATGAAAATGATGTACTGCTGAATATCTAGAATTTTGAACCATATTCTGAACGTGTATACACACAAGCGTTACATTGCAAGAATTATTTAATAATTCTTGAGTTGAGTTGAAGAAATATCTGAAATATCTGATATTCGAGACTGGAGTTGACAATGTAGATTTGTGCGAATTTAAGAGGAATCTTGAGCACATCTTCAAAGTCATCTTTGTTATGCAATTTGTTGCAGAAGAGCAGAATCCATTATTTTAACTCAGCTATAGTATATCACTTAATAAATGGATGAGTTGAGAAAGGCAACTTTATTCAAAAAATAAAATCAACACTACCTTCCAACGAGGGTAGCCCTAAAGGATTAATATTGTTTTACGTTTTTTCTCGATTAGGCCATATTTAGGTATGTAGTTCTTGGCCTTTACTAAAAATAAACGAAATTTTTGTGAATCGTTCCACGGGTACCAATGTACAGTCTAGCCATGTCTATATGACGTCCAGCCAGACCAAAGTTTTCCTACATGGTAATAAAGGGATAAGTGAATCATCAACTTTATTGATGTAGAGGTACCTACAGGTCGCTCTATTTCGTTCTAGCAGATGCGTCAAGGATAAATCGTTTGTTTTACACTTGATTTGGTCAAACAATATCTACTCACCTTTTGACCCTGCGCCAGTAAATTCAACTTCCCTAATGACTTTTTATCGCACTCGATTCATTTCTTTAGAAACTAAACCTCTATTATAAGCATAATATATCTATTATTTCAAATCAAAGAAATAAAACCAATGACAAGTCCTATGGTTTATTTCCACGTTCAAATTTAATTTTGTTACTCCGAATTCCTATACTACTGGTTCTTACATCAGGCATTTTTGATCTGCTATATTTGTGTTTGATCGTTTTTTTTCAATCTCATACTACCAATGTAATCTGTATGAGTTTAAATTCACAATTCATATATTATATCTTCAATAAATAATTACATACAAAAAACCTGAAAAACAACAACACATAATATTGTACACAAAATATTCGTCAAGCTAGTTTAGATATTTTATCGTCAAATTCTAAATTGTATTTTCCTCCTCTCTCTTTTCTCATTTATTCCATAAATACCAATTTCTTCGAAAGTCGAATTTGCCAGAAATTGAAACAAAGTAATTATTGAGCTCATTTAATATGTAGTACAATAAGTAGACAATATTATTCTTTTACGCCAACGCCGCTTCAGCCTGCATACGAATATAAAATACCAATTATTAAATATATACAATATTATTGTATTTATTATAATGGATTTTTCCAGATTTGTATATTCTTATTCATCCCACATTTTAAAATCATCTTCATCCACCAGTTAATTCACAGTGAATTTCATTATTTTTGCGGTAACTATAGATATTTCATAAGATATTCTTCCAGAGAATAATTTGAATTAAGTCAGCATCATAATTCTGGTTTTTTATCTTATGGTCGAGTGGTGTAAATATATTCACCCTTCACCTCCGCCACGTCGCAATTAGGACAATGTGATTTAGAATTAGTCGACTTTGAATCGAGATAAAAACGGTGCGCTGGTGCTATTTTTTATAATCGTACAGAATAAATTAAAAGTTTGTTCAGTTTCACGATTGTGACTCTATTGTCTGATCATACAGAGGGTATAGGCAGGTAGCATTATCCCAACTGTCTGATGCTCCTGTCCTGGTCCTGAGTGTACACATCTCCATTAATTTTAAAGGTAATTCAAAGTTCCTCCAGCAATATACCCTATGACCCAGATCATTCATTTTTGTAAATTTTGCTCTATTAGTCATAATACAAAATTATCACTAATATTAATTGCTGAAAATAGACAAGATTATTGATTAATCATAAGTGAAGGTAGCTATATAGTGTCGTCCTATTGAAAAATTATAAACTTGTATGAAAATGAGAAATTATAGATACACGGCTTCTTGATATTTCATGGGGAACTTGCCGATTCAAGGGACACACAAAAATATAGTGTTCCTATCGTCGTGGTCGTGACTTTGTGAGAGACGAGACTGGGAACTTCCACTTTATCAAACCAAATTATGACACAGGGCAGATAAAGTGTCTTTAAAAATTCTAAACAGTTTATCTTAACCTTGGTTCTACAGCGTATAGGTTGGTAACCGGTAATCTGAAGTCACTACTGAGAACGATAAAGTTAATCCAATCCAACATCGAAAAAGCAAAAGCAACTGCTTCAAAACCTGAATGGACGGTTACGTCCAATTATTTGACTAGTAGTAGTAGGTAGTGCATCACAAAACACTATGGGCTATAGCATCGAATCGACTCGAATCGACATGGCCTAGCATTGGAGAATCTGTGCATTTCAAATTTTCTATAGTAAAATTACTGTGTCCTATGTTCGACTGTTCGGCAGTCGGACACTTGGGCAAAACGAACATTTGCCTGGTTACATAAGTATAATTCCTCATTCTATCAGTACTCACTGGGACTTACTCGTGTCTTCTCTATCAGTAGTTCAGGACCAATATTGAAATGAAATAAGGGCTTAGATTTACAGATGTGTACTTAGTAGATTTTGTTTGGCTCCGAGTAAAGTACCTACCAGGCAAGGGAATGTGGTCATGGAGTAATATATATCGCTGATCCGGAGTTTTTCTATAAGAACATGTACATGACTCTGACGATGAGTTGTGTGGGAATGGAGGCAGGGAGCCAGGTCAGAGAGGAGAAGGATGGATGGGGCATAGGGACGGTCCTACCTATAGGTACTTATGTATGCCTACACTACACATGAAGATATACATGGTAATGTATTTGGGAAGAAGCATGTGTGTGTTTATGTGATGGTTTTAAAGGGATCCCAAAACGAAATCATTGTGATCCCAAAACAGGCAGAGTGCGTCCCTTTTCCTTTTTCCAGAGCAACATCTCTCGCGCTCGCACCAGGCAGACCCAGACCCTGAACCAGCACCAGTACCACCAGTACCAGTCCAGGGCAGACTCTGATAGAGAAGCAGATGAACTGGTTTGCTATTAAAGAAACAGAGATTTTATACCACAAGAAGAAAGACGGATGCATGGATTGACAAGGACCATATTCTTTGTAGATCTGTGGATGGATGAGCTTTACTTACATTATGACCATGGTTGGGAGTTGGAGATTGGAGAGACGAGAAGAGTGTGTGGCGTGGAGATGTGTGTATGGGATTCCAAGTTGCACCTGTTCATTCAATGAAAACTTCTCGGAGGCAACTGGTGCTCGGACTGTATCCTCTCTGGGTGTACTACTCTATATACTGTATATAGTGTAGTATATAGTAGGGAAAAAAGTGTAGCTGGGACTGGTACTGGTGACTGGTGAGCCGAGCAGCATCCCCTCCGAAAGCGAACGTATAATATCTTTAAACTTGGTGGATGGATCCCCTTTGCCTTCCCTGTACGTATTTCCCTTATCCTTGTTGCTCTTGGAGGGCTAAAAAGACCGCTCTTCACTGTTTCACTCGAGACTTGACGTTGTACAAGCAGAGAAGGAACAACACATTTTGGTTGGATCTCTACAATTTTTCCTGAGTTCACCAATTGGTTCTAAAGCACGTGCTAGGGGAGCTATACTAACTAGCTCAACACTGTACTGTAAGGAGCGAGAGAGAGAGAAGTAGCACTGAGCACACCTGATAAGAATTAGATGCATTTGGCCGGATACGTCAGTTCGTGCCCAGCACGCAGAGAGACTACAACTAAGCGCGAATACTTGTCGAAATCGAATTCGAATTATTTCGTCGTCCTTCAATTCTTCACTTCTTTTTGAGTGATATATTATTATTCCTTATAAACGAGAATCTTACCATTTCTTTTTTTAAACTTGAGACTAATTGTCCATTTGTCGTTGTTCATTCATCTTGGTGGTGTCATCATTTTTAGCTCCAGAATTTATTACATCGAAACTACGAAATTAAATACAAACTAATTTACTTCAAGTGACTTCATTATTGACAACGACCGAGAACTGAAACATTTCAGATTATTTTAAAAGTGACACACATATGACCTATTGATTGAATCGAATTTTTTTGTTTGGATCATTTGTGCAACAAAACAACTGCTGGGAAATATAAAGTTTATTAAGAAGACTAAAAAAAGTACTTCTTCTGAGCAGTAATCAATAGTAATACGGGAATTACCAAGTTTTTTTACAAGTGTGTTAAGTACAAGTTTTAAGAACGGGAATCACAATGCCTCACGTTGTCACTTCAGGCAAAAGAGTTGCTAATTACAGCAATTGTCCGCTAAAGAAACGGCCGATCAAATATGATCCGGCCGAGGATGGTTCCGATTCGGATACATCTCAAAATGGTGAGTTTTCTATTTCTTTTTATTATTTTAACTTTTGTTTGTTTTTTTCTCGACATTCCATCGATTTTCTGTGGATTTTTCTGTTTTCGCAACAATAAAAATAGGAACTTATATGTACAGTAGCAAGTAGCAATTAATTAATGAGGTAGAATGTGTCACGTAGAAGGGAACAACTACTAAAATTGCTAAAAACAAATTGCCATCACATAAATATAGAATGAAGAAAGTAGGAAGTCAATTTCATTCATCGTTCATGTAGCCTCATCACACTTCTTGTGACTTGTTTTTGTTCCATTTTCAGTTGCTTTCCTCGATAAGTGATAAGTCCTATATGATCAGAGAGTAAGAAATTGAATCTGTACTGGTTGGCCTTTATGGTGGTGGTGATGCAGTAGCTGATAGTTGAGGATAATTTTGACAACGTTATCTCTGTAGCATCAGATGAATTCGTACTTCGTACCGTCAAAGTTTTGTACATTTGTAATTGTAATCATTCCTAGTCACTGTAGTTTACTTACGAAGCAGTGTATAGTAATTTTTCAAAGAGTAGGCTTTCTCTCGACATTCGACATGCAATCAGGTAGATTTTGTTCCTACTGCCTTTAGTTTTACAGCACAACGCAATAAGATTTACTCATGTTCATCACATTTTTGTTTCTTGAAACATTGTATTGAGAAATACCAGTGCGTATATGTTATGTGAAGTTGCAAACTGAAGTGAAAACTTGAGTTGACACTTTTTATAGGTACATTCGAAACTGTGATTGTCATAAAAAAAATACAAGTAAATAAATCGTGTACATTTTATGCGATACTGTCCTACAATCGCAATGTACATAGTATAAATGACGTGTACCCAAGACTAAAAACCCAAAAATTGAGGAGAATTGACTATGTTCTTAATCAATACTAAAAATCTATTGTAATTACCACGATTACGAATGCTGCTAGTTGCATATAATCAATGTGCAGGGCGTAGAAACCCTGCGGGACTGCATAAACACTTGAATCTGGTCCTGTGGGACAAGGTTAAAACTTTGTATTACAAAAAAATCGTAGGTATTAACCACAAGCTCCAGTAAAAACTTGTAATTACCAAACACAAAAGTTTATGGAGTGATACATATATGGCGCCCTACAAGACTTTGTCTGACATTGAAAATTTCGTATCACAGCCAGAGCTAGCAAGCAATCGGGCCTGTAGGTAAAAAAGTTAAAGCAGCAAAATCCGAGACCTTATAGTGTTGAGATTGTCTCGTCTGTGAACGAGTATTTCCTCTTTTGTTTATTGAATATGCATTTGTTCATTTAGAAATCTAACCTATATGAGCATAGGAAAGTACAGACAGGAGCTTAATTTAGATTAGAGCTAGAAATTACCTCTAATAGATAGCCTCTTAGAGATACAGGTATTAAGGAGTAAGAGGGTGTTTCGCTCACGAGGTCCCTGAAACCTGACTAAGAGTTTAGGGTTGGACAATGAACTAATTGCAGAAAATAATTAAGCTTGTCGAGTCTTGAATATTAAATACTGATGAAACATGTTTTTTGTTTGGTTTCACTCATAGGTCCCGTAGCTAAACTCATGGACACAGCAGAACCTGAAAATTTGTCAACAAAGCCAGAAGATTTACGACTAACAACGAAACAAGAAAGTCGTCTGCCTTCTCCACCTCCGATTGCCTTGGTTGCGGGTCGAATTGAATCCTCATCATCTCCATCCAATTATGGATTTTTAGCATATACCACACCAGGAAACTACTCCCCGTCCTCATACTTACCCGTACCTCCACCCCTCAAACCCATGTCCAGTGGTCCCCTCGAACCAATTAGTCTTAATCCGCAAGGAGTCTGGTCTCGAACATCCTCATCTTCTTCCTACATGTCATTCAACTGCCCTCCATCCAATGTCAACCATATGATTTCTCGTCAAAATTGTGACACGCTCTCAACGACCACAGCCACATACCCCAGAGCAGGTAGTATCACAAGTTCTCAGTTTGCATCTCACTATGCCCCATTCTCATCCCGTGCGGCAGGGTCACCCCCTCATGTGTCTCCACCACTTAAGACCGAGCCATCCTATCCCGTTATGAATATGAGCCATGAGGATCATCACCAGACACGACCACGTCATTGGAGCCCGACAGAAATGATGTCAATGCATCATCATACCCCATCCATCCACCGTTTAGTCGAGGATTTGCCGAGAAACTATGGAAATCAATTAGATGTTATCAAAAAAGAACAATGTTGCTACCCCTCACCCTCTCACTCACAAGGTTCTAGTGGAAGTCGTGACTCGGTCATCAGTCATAGCAGCCGTTGCAGCAGCGTCTCCGCCTCCAGTGGAAGTCACTCACCCATTGTCCCCACCAATGTCAATGGAAATGTTCGCTATCAATGTCCTGACTGTAACAAATCTTATTCGACATTCTCAGGCTTATCCAAACATCTTCAGTTCCACTGTGCGAGTCAGAACAAGAAATCGTTCGTTTGCAAGTTTTGCGAGAAAGTTTACGTGTCCCTTGGTGCTCTGAAAATGCACATCCGTACTCATACATTACCTTGCAAGTGCAGTTTGTGCGGAAAAGCCTTCTCCAGGCCATGGCTTCTCCAGGGACACATCCGGACTCATACCGGGGAAAAGCCCTTCGCTTGTCAACACTGCAATCGAGCTTTTGCCGATCGCTCAAACCTTCGGGCTCATCTTCAAACTCATTCAGAAGTTAAAAAATACTCCTGTAAAAATTGTTCAAAAACCTTCTCGAGAATGTCTTTATTGGTCAAGCATGAGGATAGTGGCTGCTCCTCAACACTCTCCAACTGAAAACTATATCACAAAATATCATCCCACGCCTCGACTTTTATCCAAAAATCTGAAAAAAAAGAAAAAAAACGAGAGAGAGAGAGAAAATGGAATACAAAAGAAAACGAATATTTACTTACCAATTTACCCAAATTGTACCATCCGCCCCAGTGTGTTCATTTGGACTACAATACTTGTAATACATATAGTAATAATTACCTTGTCCGATTTGCTACTGCTACCAACGACTTTAAATGGCTATAGATTAGTATAGTTTTAGTGTAGTAAAGGTCTGCTCTTATAAATAAATAACATAAAGAAATATACTATAAAACAACATATTCCTCACTAAATGTGTATTTGAAGGTATGCACACAATTTTTAAAAGTCGTTACTACAGTTGTAAGTACTATAGTTAAAATTAAGTATATATATAGATTAGTTAGATATGTTAACTCGTTAAAGGGTCAGAATAGTCTATCTATATTTTTCAAAATCTGCGAAACGTTCTAGTGACACATTTTTAAACAGATAATAAAAAACACGTTTCTAAAAGACCAATTTATCCAATATAATTTAAACAAAGCAGAAAACAATGTAGATGTCACGTTTTGAGTTTGAATCCTTTCAAATCAAATTACGTAGGTAATTAGAGCGTTTTGCATTTATGGGAAAATATAAGAGAGGATCTTTTGCACTTTCAACGACGATATAATTACATATTCGTGGACGCATATTTGTCAGCGATCCATACATTTCAGCCTGTGCCATTTCAATGATGAATATAAATATTATTTTACATAGTAGTGGATAGGGAGGGTGACTATATGCATTAGGCTATTAAGAATAGCGCATATATATAGCTCTATAATTATTATTAGTAATAAATTTATACATGCGGCATCATGAGTCAAGTCGTGACAAACTAATGATAGTCATTTCTATATTTTCAACACTCAGCTTTCTTCTCATCTTCATTGGAGCAATCTGTCAAACTTTAAATGTGTATGAGGTGGATGTATGTAATATGTATGTATAGGGAGAGTGCTCTTATATTTTCACGCTTCAATTTACCAATAATAATATCAAGTGACCACGACACACCTATACATACAAGTCTACCTACACTACAGTCTAAACTGTCCATTATTATCCATAATATATATTTGTGTATTATTATTTATATTATTTGTAATATATAAATTGTCTAGTATATTATCCATGTATATTCTTACCATATATATACATACACTCTTATAAATTAACTATAGTGTAGCTATCTTCCGAAACCAAATAATGTACAAAAATAAATATAACGACAAAAAATATATTATCTAGTATATATATAATTATATAGTTATAGTTCTACACATATTTATAGTGTTGAAAAGTCTTCTTTTTTTTGGGTCTGAGATGTTTGATAGAACGATTCGAAGTGATCTTAAGTTTCTACTAACAGAAACTTCGACTCGTCATTGAAGTATTAGACAGATTGATTGTGTACGACATACATAACTATATATATACATACCTACCTATATATATATTCTAGATAGATAAGATACAAATTTATCCATATATATATATATTTCGAATGTTTCCTTGCTAGATATTTCTTCGACTTCGACTTCGTGCTACTATTTATGCATGTAAAAGTAAATATTATATTATATACACATATATTCTTTATATTGTATCACTGATACAAAGACTTTGCGCATATATATATATTATACATACATATATTCTTCATGTATGCTAAATAAAGTTTACATAAATAAAAACAAAAATTATGTGTTTTGATTTAAATCGTAATCAAATGGTACTGCCTACGTGCACTCGTGATTCACTCATCCTTCACATCATATTATATCATTGCACTAATTATACGCATCTAAATTTTATTTAAAATTTAAAAAAACGTAGATTCATAATTCATATTACACTATAATTTCTAATAAAATCAGGAAATCAGGGGAATTATTTCAAGTTTTAATATTTCCTACTCATAAATTAACTTCTTTGTTAACTGACACTGCAGTTTACAAATACATGAATTTTTGTAATATTTATTTAAGGAGAGTGTTGTAAATTTAGATTTGGATTTCAATGTTAGACGTTACGGTTTACGGTTGGATATCATATTATATTCTATGCAGGATTTTATAATAATAGCTTTGTGAAGGGTAGAAAAAAACTGAAAAACTCTTTATCTATTTAGTAATATAACTTTCATCATTTCATGCATTGTATTCGGAGCGTAAACAGGGAGCAGCAATAAAGTGATGAGGAAAAAAATAGTCTCACGAGGAAAGCCATCTACTCTGACTTTGAATATTGTTTAGTATCGGATAGAAAGTATGTGTGTGTGTAGTAAGTATACAGAATATTTCGTTAAATGTACATAGGTAGGCACATAGGTAAGCGGTGCCATATGCCACATCAGAGTCAGACTAGTTACTTAAGCTTGCCGTTATTTTATCATACTTTTTTATCTCTGACGAGCATAATAAATAGAAAATAATAACTAGATATACACCTATAATTTGGGTCCTTCTTCGTATTTTTATGAGTGCATATTATGGAGCACTGTTGGAGAGTCGGAGTCGCTCTCGTATGCATGGAAGTAAGTACTATGTAGGTGTGCGTTTTTTAATAATACTTCTCTGTCAGCTAGAGCTCTACTCCTACTGCACCAAATAAAACGATAAGATAAAAACCACCTGTTTCCTAATTTCCCTCAGTACATGGTGTCCTTTGGATGACTGTTTCAGTTCGGGTCTCGGGTGCGAGAGCACTAATAAATATTTCCTTTGCCCAAGACCCATACAGATAAAAACTTGTACTCTCTCGTCGTCAATGATATCGTTCACGTCCAAGTTTTATAAATAAATAATCACTTATCATATCAATAAATACTGGACACAAGGAAATATGCATACGGACTTTTACTCATGTATTTAGAATGATTACAAAAAAAATTATATTAAACGTGTGATGCACTGCATATACTGACTTACACAGTCAAATAGTCACATTCCCATTCCCATGGCTTACCCAATCTTAAAACGAATATAGCTCCTATAAAGTCCTTATACATTTCTACTCTCCTCCTACCTATAGTACAAAACAGAGAAAAAGACAGAACTACAGACATATAGACATGCTGCTGCTATAAAAGAGAAGGCTTCAGTAGTAGTATACTGATATTATGATATAGAAAAACACGTAGGTACTATTGCTTGTGGTTTCTATCTGTATTCATTTATTGACTCTTGGATGTAAGGTTGACGTTGATCAACCGACCTTTTATTACGTTATGTTCTTCCCATAGTCATGGCTCTCCTAATTTGTTTTTTATGCATACAAAAGCATTATTACTATGAAGCAATACAATATATGACTAGTCCGCGGTATTAGTCCTTTCTGCCATTGTATTTCGTAGATCTCTGTAAGCTTTTAGCTGGTGCTGGTGCTGGTGCTGGCGTTGGGCTGGAGGTGATGGGGCTGGCCTATGGCCAGCGTCAAGAGTCAGAGTGCACGAGCACCTGTGCAAAAGTTGTTACAATCAGTTTCGTATCTGCCGGATTAGCAGGTGAGCGAGCGGTCAGCAAGTACAACTCAGACCGGACTTTGACTCCACGAACAATAATATCTCATTTCTGCTGTTTAAAAAAAATATTCATATGATGATGAAGTCATGCAAAATATATCCGTGGTACTTTCCCAGTACACAGGTACCAACGTACCTTCAGCTCAGTTCCATTACATTACAGAGTGCAAAAACAAACTTGTATGTATTTGTATTTTTATACTCGAAAATTCCTTATCAATATATTTTTTTTACATCAGTCAAGGGGGGAAAACTGCAGGTGAATAATACATTGTCGTTGGAGCAGAGTACAATAGAAACAATGCGGTTACGGTATATGTAATATGTATGTAACTCTTTAGTGTAGGGAAATTGGGATGTTTCATACTATGAAATTGAACTAAAGGGGAAAAATGTTAGTGATTATACCTGTTCCCGATTCGGTCAATGCTATTATCTATGTATTAAACATAATATTGTACGGAACAATGCACTTGATTGGCTATTCCGATTCAATTAACTTAAAATGTTGGTAATTCTGAACACCAGTTCATTCCTACATCCTAGTACATAACGCAAGAAAAAAAAAAAAGGAAGATTAATGCTAAATCACATTATACCTTGGCTTTGGTTTCTCTCTAGTCACTCAACTAAACTGAAAAGATGTGAAAAAGTCTAACTCATTCTAATTGAAAGACATAGAGCAGCAGAGAGCTTGTATAGAAGTTGTTCAGTTAGACTTATTAGACTCTTGCACTTCATGTCCACATTCATTTATTTGTCTTCTTGTGGTGGTGTGGTGTGTTGCACCAAATGCTGAGTCTATAGAAACAACTCATGCAGAACAACCAAAGAAGTCGTCAAGAGTCAAAATGTATGAGGAGTGAAGTAAAAAGTATAGAGAGGGGATGAGAGGATCATTTTATATGCATATATGGGAAGGCTGAGACTATAGTCAACAATTTTACTACGCCAGTTGGGAAGGCTTCCCTACCAATTACAATGTGTTTGCATTATTATCTTGTTGGAGTTTTGGAGTGACGCATCCTTTTCTTTTTCTTGTATTACCCTATAGCTCTATAGCCCTATATATCAGATCAGTATTCCTATAATTCCATTCCATACTGCCTATTGTTGACTTGGGCTTTTTAATTTACATTTACAGGGTTTCTTATTCTACTCCAATTTTTTTTTTCGGTATTAAGTATAAGGTGTTTCTAATTTTTTACAGCACTATATATACAACCATGTATTAAGGAAATCATTTAATCAAAATTGACTGTGAGAGATAGAGAGACCGAGAGAGAGGAACAAGCTGAAAAGTGTGCTAAGAACTTCGTTAACACATACTAATCCACTCCGCATTTAGAATTGCAAATTGAAATGACCGACCGAGAGTAAATAACAATAGTAATAGTAATGAAACCATTCATCAAGCTTATCATCTTAATCTTACAAAATGAAGCAGTCTGTAAATAATGTAAAATTTCACAATGTATCCTTCCCCTAAGACGACGACGACGACATAAACACATTACATAACTATAATCAAAGGCTGAAATTATATAGAAGTAGAAGAAAAGATTGATTGATTACTGAATCTGAAAAAAATACTACTTGAGTGCTGTAATGTACCAACCATAAATATAAACCAATGGACCAGTTGATAGTGTTTGTGTGTGTGTGTGATATTTAATAGGACTTTTAGTTGCACAATCTAATTATTAGGCCTCTTGAAAACAAAAGGGTATAGAAATTCAATCCGGTTATAAATAAACTTGTTGCAACCCAAAGGTAAAGGAATATGAAGGTACCTACCTACAAATACAGATAGTCTTAAAGAAAATACAGAATAGAAAAGAAAAAAGACAGAAGTGCCTTTACGGATTAAAAATTGACATGATGTATGTATATGTAATATATGCCGTTCCATGGTTGTTTATTCAGTTTCGAACATTGTCCGTATAGTGGTATGTGGTATATATAATTATAATTATACACTGATACTCTAAATTAATCAGATGAATCAATCTAAATTCTATAAACTTATTACTACAACAAAGTTATTAATGCCTGCATCCTAACTGATTTAATTAGAATATTCGATTTTGAATTAGTATGGAAAATAAATTTGCATATAGAGCGTTGAGGAGATTGGTATGTCGTCCGAAGAGACTTGTTTGAGTTTGAAATTTGAGTTTGACCTGGAGGCTGGATGCCAACAATGTTGATTGATCTCGTGAGCTCTCTTCCTCACTTGTGTGCAGTACAGCAAGTAGATACTTTTACAGATATATTCACACACACTGCACTAACTAGTAGCCCTCTGTTTGGGTATGTATGTCTGCACGGATTTTTTTCTTTAAAGTTTTACTTACTTATTGCGTGTACCTATAGTGCCTATTTGGTTTTTAGACGGGAGAGTCAGATCAGAGTGCAGTGTGCAGTCTCGATCATTGAAGATAAGGTTGAGAGTGAGAGACGTGTAAAATGTACGCTGCGGTAATTTAAGTATCACTAGTCTGACTTGAGTACAAGAGGGTAGTACGCAATCCTCAGGAGCCAGCAGTGAGCGCAGTCATTTCAATTTGCATATGGAACACATTTAATGCAGAGTTTTAACAGATAAGTCCGACTTTTCATGTGTGATGTGTCATGCTTTTCCACTGTGTCTGTTAGAAATTTGATAGACCATTGTTTCAGTCCATTGTTAGGGATCTTTTTGCCGTCTTTCAACACGAAATACGATTGTTCTGACAAAGATATTTTTAGCAGGCTGTCCACAGCCCACTAGTTCATCAATCGTCAAAAAAGTTGACTTGCAACTTTCTCCTCGCTCACATAGTATATTATATCCTCTCCTGTCTTCTACTTCTATATATCAGCAATTCAGCACTTTTAAAATCATAAGTCTTTTCAGTCTTGATTTCTTGATCCGCAATCCCTTCTCTCTCACATTCAGTCTCTATATCTCTCCACTTTGTGTCTGTTTGTAGTTTGACTTGACGTCTGTGTACCTGTACGATGTAACTGTAATCTAATATTCTTGATTGCACATAATAACTCTCTTTCACGAGTGGAAGCTATCAAAGACATTTCACGATTTTTCAATTCCAATTTATACCAATCATTTGTTTATACATAAGCTCCAATTTCAATTCCAAACCTTTCAACAAATACCACCACCATCATCACAGCGTAGAGATATTTTTGTCAAAGCTTGAAATTACTATTATGGCCACCAATCACTAGTAACTAGTCCCTATTATACTTTTCTCAATATAATATGATGTAATACGTAATTATGGACCAAATTGTCTATGCTTCTGTGAAATATGCCATGCGGTAAGGCTGTAGCTATGGGTATACATACTTAGTAACTTAGTAAGTTTTCAAATGAAATTGAAATGAAATTTTTTTTAAAGTTTGTAAGTGAAACGTGTTCATTATTGAAATTGAGGGAATTGCAAGATGACACTCTATTCTTCTTGTACTTACAAATAGATTAAAACTTATCTATTTTTTTTCAGTTATCGTGAACAAGTTATTTATCAGTTTTAGTAAAATTGTTACATAGACAAAAGAAATTACGTGCAGACATTATTTGGATGTACTAACTAAGTAAAAAAAA
>JAQFZE010000540.1:0-25148 GCA_034695245.1 Dicyrtomina saundersi | reverse complement strand
GTACCAAAAATTGTAATAGTAAACATTAATACTAAATATATTATGTAACTAAAATTATTGTGTGAATAAATCAATTGAATATAAAAAATTAGATAGTATACCTACCTAGGTACATAGATACTACTTACGTTTTGAACCTTGTTAAGCAATGTTATCGAAAGGATGATCATAATGATATTATACTTAAAGATGCCGATACATTTCTAGAGCTGCTATATAGACCTATACACTGAGTGAGTAAACACTTGGAGACAAGCAACTAATTAGAGGTGGAGGCTCTCGGAGCGGTGTTGACTATCTGTATACAAAATAAATAAAGACAATATAACCCCTTGCACGTTCTGTAACTTTTCCCTGTTTGCATCCTAGCCCGGCCTATAGTCGAGGGCCAAGCCGAGACAGACCTTGAGTAAAAGTTATAAGAAGATTGTATCAGAGATAACAGGATAGTAAGCAAAAACATAGAATGACGATGACCACATGAATCAATATATTATCCAATTTTTTCCAGTTATGTTGTGGGTGATTTCATGTTATTTCATTGATTGCTCCAACAATATTTGGATTTATTAGTCGTTGATTGATTGCAAATTACAGATTCAAGTGTCTATTCCTCCGCGTTCCAAGTAGTTAAACTGAACTACGAACAAACAAAATAGTTACACAGGTTTCAAAAACAAAACTTACTACTGTATAAAAGCCGCATCGTGAGGTTCGAGAACGTTAGAACCATTCATACTGCTCCTGAGAGAACATTCAGTTCATAGTCAACATTTTAATAGACACGTTGTTTTAAGGATAGTTGTTTGTTATTAAACCGTTTCAAACATCCAATATCTTCCCGTCATCGCATCGCTATGGACTGCTTCACATTCTCGAATTTTAATTTTAACTCACAATTAAAATTTGAAGTTAGTACAAATCATGGTTGTGAGCTCAATAATAATTACTTTACAAACTCCAGCACAAGTGGAAGCATTAGCAGCAGCATCAATGACCTACGCGAGGAGACTGACTCGGAATATCTTAACCTCATGGAAAACAACAACAACTCCTTTTCACTACTAGTAAGCGAGCACGAGTTTTGTTTTCTATTACGAGCAACCGGCATTTTTCCGGCAACGTGATTTTTCAGTTGTTTTTGAAATAAAATGTATATATAGATATTCGAATTCTACATGCTTGACTTACTAATTAGCCGATATAAACCGATTTCATATGCCGTTCTCAATTTTTAAAAAATTTAAAAAATTTCAGACCCCGAAATTATTAAAATCAATTTTTGTTATAGTGTTTAACATGGGATTTTTAATAAACATGAATGCTTTTTACGAATGCCATAAGAAAAATTGATTTAAATAAAATATAATTACCCATTGGCTTATGATATTTTCAAATTATATCCCACACTTAAAATGTGCATTTTTAAAGATGTACAACATGTCTGCTAAAATAACAATATTTTTGTTTTTGTGTTTAACAATATAGTATGTGCAAGAGAGGGAAGCGTGGTATAAAGAAAAGGAAGAGTTTTTATCACCATCATCAGAAGCCACGAATTCCAGCGGCAGAACTGATAGAGAATCTTCATCAGCTCAATATGACGAGTTACAGCTCCCTAAATGCTACAAAGACCAACAAAGCTCATCATCACAAGAAACAAGTTGGTCCGATTTATCACCAATGGTTTTGAATAGTAAAGTTAGCACCAGTACTTATTCCAGCAGCAGTTTCCCCACCTTCAAAACCAGTCCTAGTGTAAACAAAACGTCAACTAATCGTAAACTCGGTCAGCGTCAACGTCCGCGAAAATCTTCGAGAAATGCTCGAGAACGTCAACATGAGAGACACCATTACACAAATGCGGGATTCGAAGCCCTCCGTCGTCTTATTCCCACATTTCCACCGGGCAAAAAATTGTCAAAAATGGAAATTCTTGAATCAGCTAAGAAATACATCAAATTGCTCGAGTCTGTCTTGCAATGGCAGAGTATTCAAGCTACTTAAACTGATACCAGGTACTTCAGGGGACTTGAGTTGTTGTCAATCGCGGAATCCAGGAGAAGCCTAAAATTTGGATAATAGGTGGAAATTTAATGATGTTATGGGGACGGGACACTTACATACATTTGAGTTAATCGTGCTAACAATTCCTTCCCAGTACTTCGACCTCCGACCCATGGGCGATATCGCCTATAATTTTATAAATGTTCTCATGCAAATGTATTATTTATATAGTAAAAAAATAGAGTATTATATATATTCATATATAAATATATTATACCTACATTTTACAGATATTACTACAAAAAAACAACTTACGGCTCTGAAACAAATAGAAACTATTTAGCTCATGTCTCGTTAATGCAATCCCGCACAAAACTTACTGACATGACGAGTATTGACGATTGCCGCACCAGTTATGTGTAACTTACTTTCTCCATCATAAAGGGTGATGTGAATTGTATTTTGGCTATCGGGCCACTGAGCCACGGCTGCCTGTATTATTGAAGTGAATACTGCGGAAATACATATTACCCAACCAAATGATTTTACAAATAGAACAATCATTTCATTTATCCCCAAAAATCTTGTATTAAGACATATGACATTAAAAATGTTTATGCACAAAGGTTGGCGCACAAAGACTGGAAGAATATTCTGCACAAAATTTGAAACTACCTAGGTAGTTATGGTTGATGAACACACTATAACATGAATTTGAGTAATCCAAATAATTACCGTAAATAACCGAATAAACGCCAGGTCTCAAATGAGCGCTGTGTCATAAATAACTCCTAGAAGCTTATTAAAAGTATTATAGAACATGTTTCAAGTAAATGGATGATATTATATAGGATCACAGTTAGGGGAAAAGTAATTTCCAATAACCAGTTATTTTGTCAAAAATAAACAAAACAACTGCTGTTTTACGCACAATTTTGTATGAACTAATTTTATTTTTTGATGGGAGATTTTAAAACATTCAATAAATGTTTATTCGGTCATCTACGGTATTTTAATTGAAGTTATCGGCCGCTATAGGAATATCTATAAAAGCTTGAAAAAATGATAAATACTTTTTTTTGTATATCTATTTTGTATGATTCATATTATATTTTGAAAATAATTAAAGAAAATAATTATATGCAGTGACATTTCAAATTATATCTTATCTATTTACTATATATAACTTATATTGCATAGTACGAGTTCCTTTGCTCAAATGCATGCATACAATGATATTAAAACATCGGCAAAGCTCATAATAAATGTAATGTCTGTAATATAATAATGTAACGAAATCTAATACACATAATCTGGAATCTTTTTGAAATCCACAATGAAATAAGACATGCAAATACATCACTTTCAAGCTCTTAAAAAAAAATCAGGTAATTTCTATTTTGACATCTGGCCCACACAACACATTTTAGGGGAATTTTTCAAAAGTTTGTTTTTCACATTTACCCGCCACTTGATAATAATAATTATTAGATCCTCCTGTATTATCCAGCATCGAATGGTTTGTCACCAGTAGTGTGAGTAAACAAAGAGTGTCCGTCCTGTAGTTTTGAATTTTTGATTTTGGGGGAAATTCAGACAATCCAGTTTATTTTCTTCCAAAAAATAATCACAAACGATGTACGCTGCTTTCTGGTAATTACTACGGTTAATAACATGTGACTGCCTATAGCTTATTTGTCACTGATGCATATTTCATGCAATATTGTAAATAATGACTTCTTTCTTTCAGATTAATAATTCGTCCTGAGACCGACCGATTTCTCTCTCTCTCTCTTTTTTGTAGACATAGCACAGCGCAACTAAATACACACATACATGGGCACGTTACAGTTATGCGTGTAGTAGATGGAGTTATAGATATTTCTCTACAATGTCGTTTGTAAGATTTTCTAATCGTGCAAGTGTCAGCAAAGTGTCCAATACAAAAAACAAACAAACATGTTTCATGCCGACATGATAATACATAACTAACATATCACATAATGCATAATAACTCCTGAAAGGAATAAAAAAGAAAATGTTGTATTAAGTTTACATTACGATAATTATATTGATAATGTTAGTCTGCTCAAAAACACATGGGCTTTGGATATCGATGTTCAATCATAATCATACAACAAAAAAGATCAGTAGGTGAACTCAGAAAGCGTGATCCAGGCTCCACGTGTTAGTAGTAGCTGTCTACGTTTAAAATCACCTTCACAACAACATGTGAGTAGTGGACTCGGATGTTGTTGTTGTCAGGAAAACAAATAATAAGGAGCACCCTGCTAACTGTTAAATGTTTACTTACAAAAAACTGATACTACACTGACTGAGACTACTAGTCGCTAGTCAAAACAATTTCATTCAAATAATGCACTGCTGATTAGTATGCCGCTGGGTGTTTACAATTTCTACAAGAAGTTGCATCCCACACGTATCTGGTATAGAGGAAGTCTATGCCTGGGGGAGGTAAAATTTTAATCGCAATAGGGGGGATGTTCCTAAATCTTACTAACAATAAGTAAAGCTAAATGGTAATGAAATGAACCTTATCGATTTTTTTAAAAACTGTATGACAGTGGAAATCTTGAAACTTAAATTCAATTTTCCTATCCATCACACCAGCCAGCTGTACCATATTACCATATTTGAATCTTATCGTTTGCAATTTTATACACCGTTGACAAATACGTGAGATTGCACCCCGTTGTCACATTAAATCACGCTTCCACATTGTACCCATCAAAAAGTTGGTAGAAAAAACGGATGAATTCAATTAGGTTTTGCTAAGGGGACGTGTGCCAGTCGCGTGCAAGTTAAAAATCAGATCAATTCAGCTAAACTTTCCCCCTCTACATCCGCACACACAGTTTCCACCAAAGACCGGCGACATCGACATCCCAAACTGTTCCAAGTTCAAGTCATTTCTCATAATATAGTATAATATGAAAAGGAGCCAGTGTCAAAACTTCCTGGGTTCCAAACGCTTATCATACATACATACTTTACAATTAAGTAGAAAACAAATTATCAAAACAATTATGATGCTAATTTCTGTGGCCATCATGCAACATATTGAGCCATCATACTTTTAAGTAACCTTAAAAGATATCATTTAAGTTTACTTAAATCCAATTTATTATTGCAAAATAAGTCTTTTCTGATGTTTTCCTATAGATCTAAAAGCGATAATCGGTGTAGTTTACACTATTTATTTGCAATGAAATAGAGTGTAAATTGTAAATTAAACACAAAAAAATGCCACAATGTTTAAGTAAGCAATGTCAAGTAAATATTTACAGGATTGTAAACACGGCCGAGTGGAAAAGTCTTACCAAATCTATGTGTATAATAAGGCGGTGAAAAAGCTCAATTGACAAATGATATTCACTGTCTGAGATGCCTTTAAAATTTTAACGTGCGTATAAGGAGGTATAATATACTTAAATTAGGTAACTTAATATTATGTTGGATTACTTGCATACTATGTATATGCATGTGCTTGCTTCTATTACTTCAGCCATTCACGTGGTACCAATGGAAAATCAATCCTTGACCTCATCGCTGCGTCATTCATGTACAAGTTTTTGTATTTTTTGAGAAAATATTATTTCATTTATTTGTTTTATTTCAACAACTCCACACGATTTCTAACATGAGCCCACAAGTCAAATTTACGGACTTGAGTCAAAATAAATAAACTGCATACCTTGTTACGTAGTGAAGTTACATAATTGTGCAAGTTAATAATTATAAGGAAGTTATAAGGAAGCACATAACATTGTATTGATATTAAAAACATTCAAGTTGGACAGGAACGCATCTAAATCTAATGCACAATAGGTAGTTCCAGATCACGAGTTCAGAGTCGCCATCCGCAAACACGACATATAACAGACAACAATATTGTTCTCTAGCTCTTCGTCGGTACCTATTACCTATTTTATTATTTGTTTATGTTTGTGTCAGGAAATCAGGACTGAGATACTTGCTGTTGAAACAGGTGACATCAATAGTGAATTTCATTTCTGGTTATCACCACCATTTCAAGAGCAGCTTGTAATAATTACTTCCTCGTCAAATGCTACAAATTTTAATCGGTTAGACAGTCAACATCAAAGGCTGTTCATACTTTAGTGTTGTCCCAGAAATTCAGTTTGACATAACACGTGGAAAAGCCTCGTTATATTTTACTCGTGATGCTGTTGCCTTGCCACGTTTATTAGTTTAGTTGGTTGGTGCTGGGGATTGTACATGTGTATCGTTTCCGGAATCAGGACAGAATTTACTGGATCTGATACGAATGCTCTGTGTACAATATAATTAAATTGTGAAATAGTCATATTTAATTAAGAATGCCTACGTCTACTGTTAGAGCAGCGAAAGTCATTCATGCAATTAAAAAAGGTTAATAGCAATTGAAGGAAGCTTGCAAATGTCAAAGTCAATCAAAGCTTGTCGTTGGTACTGCACTGTAAACTATATTTGAATTATTTCATATTTGTATATTCCTTGCTACGTAATTTGGGTTATTCTCTCTTTACGCTACTTTATACTGACCCACTAAGAAATTGTCCTTGAATGATGTTTACGAGTAGGGCCAACGGGCCTATACTTGGATATTGATGACATCCCATGTTAAAGATAGCAATTTTCGCAATGGTTAAGCTGCTGTCAGCGGGGTTATAGGGTACTAGAAATGTGAATATTTCGATTTGCATCATTTATGGACGATCCCTAATGGGCATTATTTTAAAACAAAAAGTCCAGTGAATTGAAGTAATTAATATACCAAGGAAATCCGTCGTCGTGGCTAGAATGGGGGCGTAGCTCAGATGGTAGAGCGCTCGCTTAGCATGTGAGAGGTACCGGGATCGATACCCGGCGCCTCCATTGTAATTTTGCCCGATTTATTATTTCTGGGAACAGGAATTGAATCCCTGAGAGTTAGACATTTCACACATCAATACTAAATGAAGTTATCCCTGTTATCAATACTTAGCAAAGATTTTTAAATGCAATATAAATTTTAAACTTTTGAGTGATACATTGGCATTGGATAGGCCCTACACTTTTTATGTCAATTTCATTCCAAATGAGTTTCAATGATTCGATCATTATATTATTGTGTATTATGATTTCTCATGAATTTAAATTCAATTATATGTACTTTATACCTTAATATACAGTATGCACATTATTGCACATTGCATTGCTAGGAATGAATACTCAGGATTAAATGGAGGGTTTATGGGATGGTTGGTTGGTGGTAGGCGGGTGCTGGGCTGGGACAGGGACTGCCGACTGGAGTCACAGGAGTCTTGAAAGTGAGAGTTGATTTTGACTTTTATCGAGATTTGTGTGATGTATACCAACACCTACGGATACATACATGTCACATGTATGACGAACTTTCCAAAGCGGTGCCTTCACTACAATGTTCATTTTTAGGATTTGATCTTCATCCTCATAGGATTTATCCCTGTGAGAGGATGAAAGTGCGAATGAATGATAGCTGTAATTTGTTCTATAGTTCGTCTCGTGGAGGTCGCGTGCATCCGCGTGGACACGCGGATGCATGAGTCAAATCCTCATTTGTGGTCACTCACTTGGAAGTACAATTTTCTTTTTTTTTATTTTACATAAAATGTGTTTCAGTGTGGAATGAGTTTCAGCCAGTAGTAGCCAACCTTCATATAGACAAATCTCTTTTAGCACACATCTCTTTCCCAGGGCTATCTGTATTTTTGAGCTAAGGGATTTTACTTTCCTCTCGTTTTAAAATACTCTGTATAATATATTTATTACATTTTGATTATTTTCGTCGCCCCTCGCTTTTTAGTTACACTTCTCATGGAATGAATTCAACTACTTAAGCGTGATGAAAAATTAATATATAATTTTACAAACTGCTCCAATGTGTAATTTTATTATTTCTTTGAAAATGTTTTGTAATACATTAAATCAATAATTAAGTAGACACAGTGATAGCCTTCAGATTATCGATAGGTCACGGCGCTGGCACTGGAAATGGTTTATAACCTACTGAAGATAATTGATAGTACATAAGTATAACACCACAAGTTGAAACAATTTAACTCAAAGTGTGAAGCATATAATATCCAAATATGTCAAGTCAAACATAACAAATTGTTCTAGTGCATAGTGGAAAAAATATTTTTGAGGGAAATATTTACAGAGTATGTAGAATGCAATGCATATATTAGGTATGTTCATTTTAATTATTTTGATTCTGTTTCTGATAGCGTTGGGTCAGGTCTGTAGGGTTTGGGACGTCATAACCCGGGCAATGATGACAATGATAAAGTACTTTTTCATGTTCATATTTGTTATGACAAGTTTTTGGGATGGTCAAAAATAATACAAACTACGGAGTAAAATGAGTGGAATCTGAAGATTCCAACTCGACACTCGACTGTGGCTCTCTTTAGTAACTCTAACACAAAACAAACTGAACAAAGGATGCATTGTGAATAAGGCAATATATACAGGAAAACAAGAATGTGCGTGGGGTAAATGTTATAGAGCACATAATTAGTGCACACAACATACAATTTAAGTCGACACATGACAACTTAAGTATAAATTGGTGTAAAACAATAATAATATTAAAAGCAGAATTACTTTAGTGTTAAAGTATCGGACCAAGGAAACATAAAATTGTTAACATTTTTAGTATAATAACACTCTTAAGCGTTAGTTATTTACGACCGAGTTCAGTATAAGCTGACCTGTACTATCAGTATATAGCGACTATTCAATAAATTACATGTACCTCGTTTAAAATGCTATATCTGGATAGCGGGCTGACCTGACCGGGCATACTCTAAACTTAAATAGGAAGAGTAAAACTTAAGGAAAAATGTTTTCTTTAGTTGATACAACTTGATTCAAGAATAAAGTATTTTTTGACAATGTTCTCGAATATGAACAGCCAGAACCAGGATCGAATGTGAGAACTTTGCCAGGGTTGTACATATCTATATATATCCCTTCATAGACCATCTAAAACCCCCATTTCTCACGGATTGATAGACACAACTTTATTTCTATTGAACTGTATTGTAATACAGATAAGCTATGATATCTTCTGCATTCTACTACCACTTCTTGGCCCATGAAAGGAAGGCAAGTATGAGGCAAGTTCATACGGTCCTACGTATGAACCTGGGAAGGGACAACAAATAAAATTTAGGGAGTGTGTGACGCGTGTGTGTAGAGTGGTGGGACAATGCATCGCATAAATTTAGTTCAAAAATCATAGCGCCTTGTGGTTACTCGCTTGGAAATATCCTCGTATTTTTTGAAAGGCTCAAATTAATATTATAAAATTTATATGTGGCTTTCATAGATAAAAGTAATCGGTTTGCGCTCTTTTAATCTGCGATCCTGGTACTTTGAGAACTCATAGACTTCCTTTTTAAAGCTATTATTATTTCACTATTTACTAGTTAGCTATTGCGCTTTTGCCTTTTGAAAGCTTCAACATTGCTGTGTAAATAGAAATGTATTTTAATGGTGGCAAAAACAATTTTCTTCAAGAAAACTGGAGGTCTCCATAGTTTGAGAACTTGGAAAGAACTGACATGTTTGGGAAGGCCGCGGAAACATTTTGTGAACATTAACCCTCTGGATTTATTCAAATCCCGTCTCATTATAAAACTCTGGATGGCTTTCGCATTATCGTAGACACACATGCTCGCCCTGTAGTAATTGTACTGGAATATCATGGTCGTCATCGTTATCACCACATACGTCATGTACACTTTTCGACGAGTGAAGAATAAATTAAATAAATTCAAAGTTATATAAAATCCAGCTATGGTGAGGGGTAGGACGACGATTCTATGTCCAATTAGGAGGAACGGGTGAGCACAAGCTCGAAATCGATGACTGAGCAGAAGATACTTGTGGAACTCGAAGGAGTACTGATTTTGTTCGTCTAAGCTATCTGTAGCTATCAAGTTGAATCTACACAAGTACACACAAAACATGCCGGTATTATAATAACTAAAAATGTAAGGATTCGTATTTTTCTATCAAAATCTAAAAGTAAGAGTAATGTAATACAATATCGGCTGATGTATGACTAATTGTAAGACTACTAGTAGGACTATATGTTTTCTACTTACTTCAGGTCAGTTAGCCAAGCTCCCATAACTTTAATATAACTGAGCATGATGAATATATTGAATAGTATAATGCTCCAATTGAATGTATGCTGCAAAAATTCGTAGACTAGAAATACACAAGCAACGATCCAGTGATTCCAGTACTGCAAGACAACGGACGCGAGGTAGTGTCGCTTTTCCGGATGATCCCAGAATATAAATAGCGACATTGTTGTGTGCAAACTTGCGATTACTCCAAAATATGTTAAAAATCTGGAAACACTTCTATCCACTTTCCCCCCAGTAGCATCCCTCACTGCTATAGATTTACATTGTAATAAAACAATTCAATTTAAGTAATGCATCTAACTATATAGTTTCCAATATATTTTAGTATATATTTAAAAAATGGTTGTCGGATATTTGCTACCAAGACATTTTTTACCCACTCACAAACCTATAGGCACTCTCAAATAAAGTTGAATAGAAATTCGCGCAAGGTGTCCAACAATTTCTTGTCCCTGCTACCAAGTATACAAGGAAGGGTTTGGACACCTGGACGAATTTCTATTCAACTTAATTTGAGAGTAGGACATTTGGGACACGTGGCCAACGTATGAAAGTACAATTACTTATGGATAGACCTTAAAATACGACTCCACTAGGTTAAAGTGAAAAGGTGTAAAACAGCCACTCGGTATATTTATATTTATTTAGAGTCCCGCCGTCGTATTAGTCTAAATGTTAAACATTCAAAATAGATTTACGGCGGCAGGAAGACAAAGAATGCAATTCAGTTGAATGAAAAACGTTGGGGATGTTTGAACCCATATTAATTTCAACATATTAATTATAGTGGTCTTAACAAGTTAAAAGTCAGCATTATAAAATTCATAGTTACGATGAAATGAGCTACTTACCGTGCCTATTTAAGAAGAAGAACTGATTCAAAAAAACCAGTATTTCTTTCCTCCTCCGAACTGTATTGAGATGGAGGAGGGAGTTGAGACCGTAAATAACACACCACAAGCAGTGGATAGTCAAATCCGGCACTTTGGCTCCATAGATGAACCAACTCTGGGCAAGGCGAGCGATGAGAAATAACCAGTAGAGCCAAATTATGATGACACGTGTGAGCCACAGGTGAGCCATTCTCCTTACTAATTTTTTCTCAAATTTAAATAACTTTGTATTCCACTGAAAAGGAACGGTGGCAAACCACGATGACACGGTTGTGAACCTTCCAAAACGCTCCATGGTTTTCTTACTCAACATTATTGTAACAGATTTATTATTTATTACAACGGAAAACGCAACACTCTAAGCCCGGACACTTTCAAATTTTCCCTCTCAAACTTTAACTATTTATTAGTAGCTGACTAGCTGAGCCCTCAAGAGATTCGACGACAAAGCTAAACTAAAGGCAACATTTTTGATTTTCTCAAATATCTACAAAAATATTTCCTTACTGACGACGCGACTGCGACTGCGACTATTTACTAGTTGTCGACAATGGACAGGTATAAGTCGTTACCGAAAACTTCCAATCATTTTTATCGAATAATTGCAGAGAATAATTATTTATAGTTAAATAATTGAAACTTTCTGGCATGTATTTGCATTTCACACAAAGACACACCAGTTGACAGCTACATAGTTGCCTCGATCATGCTTTATTAAGGTCTTGCTTCGCTGCGATCAGACTTTTGAAGTCTATTGCGATTTCTTTATATATGTACATACATATACCGTAAATGACCGAGTAAGTACCGGGTCTCAAAGGTGCACCGGGGTATAAATAACCCATAGGCATTGTAAAGTATTATAGAACACGTTTGCAGGTGTTGAATGTCAATATGATAATCACATTTTGGAATTGGAATTTTGGAGCATTTTAATCACAAAGGAATTTGGTATGGAAAAGGAAAACACATGGTATTTACTTTTAAATGCTCCGTATTTAGACAAAATTCTCTTCCACGGCCAAACCAGCGCGGGCCAGCCAGGTTAACTTTTTATGAAAATCTAGTTACAAAGTCGTCATCGTTCCTCTTCTAACTATTGAATACTGAAACAAAAACTGACTGTTGAATAAAAACAACACAAAAACTGTTTTTAGGGATAATTTCTTGTGAAATAGTTTCATTTTTGAACCGTCAATTTTTAAAACTGAAATAACCGCCGAGTCTCAAATAAGTGCCGGAGTGTCAGTACAAAAACTGAAATAAGCGCATGGGCGCGCTCATTCGGTCATTTACGGTAATTAATAAACTTTCGTGAATCTCCTTCAAAATTGTGCACACGTACAGTAACCATGCATATCACGATATAGTTGGTTATGTCACATGCACATGTATGAATGGAAGGGCGTCTAGCATAACACTTTATTATATAATACGTACTTCTGCAGCTAAAGAGTATATTATTAGAACATACAATAAAACGCTTATAGCAAACACAATAATATCTACGGGTGAAACATCGGTAGCTTCGAATTTCGAATATTAGTTAGTTATTTCTCATAAAATGTACTAATAAAAGCACTACACATATTTAGGATGTAGGTAGTTTGCACTATAAGTTTTATTCCACTAATGCCCCAATACAAACTGTCAATGGGATCACGGACTATATAATTATTTAATTATTTAGACAATTATTCTATCTAATAATATGACTAATAAAGTTAATAATAATTGTATTATTATCAAGAGAAAAACAAGCAAACTATCTCTATTAACTTTTTGTGAATAATATAATAATGTACCTAACTCTATACTTGAACCTCACTACACATATAGCAGCTCACACTTCAAGAACATGACCAAGAATCGTATGTATAAATAATTTGAATATTATATATTCCAGAGCGCAATGACACACTTCACTACTTCTCGGATTGATTGATTCTACATTGATTACTATAGTTGACAGCTCGACCAGTGGACAGTATAGTGACTTATATAACAAAGTTGTGCAAAACTATATTTTTGTGTGACAAAATTGTCTCCAATTATTGCTTCTTTCGGAATTTCACCATCATCGTATCGTATTGATAAATCCCTTAAATATTTAATTGGCTATTTAATTATTGTTTCGCTTTCTCAATATTAATTCCTATATTATGCATTCTCTGCATACTGTGAGCTAATATTATTATACGGATTCTTTTGACATGGGTACGGTGCTACGATGATCAGCGCACACACATGACTTGATCTGTATAATAAATAATACATAATATTGGGAGACATTTTTACTTTGGTCCTTTGCTCAGAAAAAAAATAACTACACATGCTCACTGTACACATAGGTAGTAGTACTGATTGGCAGTGAGTAGTGGAGTAGAAAGGGCTGCATAATATATTATGTTATGATGTTGTGCACGAAATAAAAACAAGGTAGGTAGGTATTTACTTAAGCCGAATTTTACCTTTAATGACGAAAAGAACCACACCATACCACACGAAGTAAAAGGGCGTGTATTTGTGAGAATTTAAAAAAATGAAATAGAATGTACAGGCATTGCTTACTTTATTTGTTCCTATAGCTTGGTAAACCTCTTCTGGCTTTTTATTTTTTGAAACATTATAATATTTCCGATTTCCTACATATCCATTTGGCTCATGCATGTTTAAGCAGGGAGCTACCTATAGTCGAATCAACGAGTTTCGCATTGATCGGAACTGTTTACCCAATTAAGTAATTTTCTAAGTGACATTGACACATGACAACTAACCTTGGATGATTCATGATTCTATAGACATACAGGCATATACTACTATGCGCAAATTAAAAATCCCCTATGCATTTACTTCTATTTACATATTTTAGTATTTATTCAATATATATTTACACGTCCAGGTTTGTTTTAAAATATTTATTACCTACATTAACTAGATTCTTCTTCGTTATTTTCTTTGATATTTTTAATGTATAGACTGAATTAATTAACACTTGGCGGTATTTAACCGGCTGGCGGTTTCTTCCCCTTCGTTTCTAGCCAGCCAGATGATGGCATCCACGTGGTACATACATATATTTAGGTACTGTACTTAGAAGTTTAGGTGAATTCAACAGTTATACTTTTTTATACACGTAAAAACTGTGAGGTAAGGTGCCTAATTAAAACTGACGTCAATTGCTTTTATAACTCGGTACATCCTATATGCAAACTATACAGCGTCAAAAAACATGATTGTACAATATACTAACAATAAATTTTGTTGTTACGTACAACTACAATATATAGCTAATAAACTAATAGTTTAGGTACTGACTATTATGAGATACAATCTTCTGACGATGTAGCTGAATGGTATCAGTACCCTTACTGGCCTACAAAAACCTACACACTACACATACTAATATCAATATAATTTTCCTAGAAACTAACAGTTACAATTCTAAAATTTGTTTTCCACGTAATAATTAACATTAATTGTACATAGTTGTAATCCTTTAGATCCTTTAGATTATAATAACTGCAGCGCCTAATACCGTGTACCGTGTATCTTTTAATCTTCTATTATAACTTTCAAGTATCAGATAAACGCCGCGGGTATTCTAAATTCATTAAATTGTGTATGCCTGTACACTATAGTTGGAAAGTTTGCATTTAAAATTAAAAATACACATACTACGCAAAGAATACATACATAGCTACCATTGGCATTTGCAAATTCTTTTAACTAATAACCCTCTTTGCCGCCCCCACTTAGACAAGTCTTGAGACAAAAAACTTTTTTATTAAACGCCCCGGGCTAATAAGATGGTATTACGGCAAATATTGATACGGCCTCCTCATAACGATTAAACCAGTAAATTTCAGTGACGTTTTAGTACAAACTAGAGAACACTTTGAACTATATTATATTATTAGAGAGATCACATCCGATCCGCCAATGTAGTACCTCCAGATGCACAATGAAAGTACTAGGCAAATATGGCGTAGCATGTGTTTAAAGAAAAGATGTTTAACAAATATCTCGGTAATAAGTAATAAATGTTATATAGTGGAAATATTTTTGAAGTAAAAGTTATTTCAAGTTAAATGATTTATAATAATTTAAAGATGCTTAGAATGTGACTTTGAATTCTCTCGAGGTGACTTCTGATGAGTTTTTCATTGATTCCCTATATAGAAATAATATTTACACAATCACCATTTATTACAAGTATTTAAATATTTCAAAAATAAAAATGTATATTGATAGCTGAGAATTATCGACCGCAAGCCTCGCGCTCATCAGTCTAATTGGTTTGGCGTAGGTTTTCTTTTATAACTCAGCTCACCATATTGGAGAAAGTCAAACGCAGTCATCGGATGACAAGCAGTGGGAAGTGAATGCGTATATTAGTATAGGCATACTACACAAAATACATTTATTGCTTTTGCTGTATTTGGCTTCTTATGAAGGCGACTCATCTAAAGAGAAAAAAAAAGAATATTTAATTATGTAGTAATTATTACGTTTAGTAGGTAATATACCCTAGTAAAATATTTAAAGTGTTGCCTAATCATTATCGATATCGGACCATCCATAAGCCTAAAAAATTAACTCATTATGACGACACTGCGGCATGGAAACCGTGAATTTAGCTTAAGTTTTCTCCTTCAGGTACTTCGTTTATTCTATTAAAATAGAAGTAAAAAATGAGATAAAAGTCTAATATTCTTATGTGACTCGTATTTCATACAAAGTAAGTTTTGGGGTGAAATGAACTTCAATTACACTTGTATACCACTAAACGGAGATTTTTTTTGGTATAGTTAAAAATTATTTCCAGGGATTTCATTTTACAATAAGTTCCGAATCTAAATTTTGGTAGTTATTAGCAGACTAATCAAAACCTATGCACTCTTGGGTCTTGGGTTGAAGGTTGGAGGTTTTGTATGTATTTTTCATTGTTGAGTTTTTCAGTAATCTACACAAATATGTAAGGTCTATTTTTTGTTCAATATTACGTTTCTATAGCCGGCTCTTCATGTTTAATAGTTTTTAAGTATAATTCATGTCTCATGTGAACAAAAACAGTGTAGGTTTAGGTCAATTCTGGTCAGATTAAAGGTGAATGCTAAAAACAAACTTTACTTAAGTAGGCCTAAGACTACTGGAAAACTTAGAAATTACAATTATTACTTTGATGGATATGATAGTTACATTTAATCACAGTGAGTAAGAAAAAATGGACATACTGTCCTACTTAATAAAATGTACCGTTAGGTTGTGGAGGTTAGTTTAGTCAATTTTGTGCTAAAATTGTGTGTGTACAACTAAAACAGAAAAAAAATGAAGCAAACCCAAATAATAAATAATAAATAATATATGGCAACAAATGAAATCATAAACTTAAATGCTCGAGTAATTTATTCAAAAACATAAAATAATGATTGTATGTTGGATATCAAGCTGATAAAATTGCACAAACAATACTGAAAATCCGTTACTAAGATTCATATAAGATTGTTTATACTCCAATTATTATTTTGTCTTGAAGTATGGACATGGCGTATGCATAGCTACTTACTATATTTAAAATGATATTAAATTATATAATACGTTTAATGCACACTGAATTCTGAAAGTACAAATAGAAGCGTTTAAATACTAATAAAAAAAACAATATATTACCAACGATAATAAATCAAGTCAAAACAATCAAACATATTATATAGAAGTAACAATACTAGAAAAAAAACTAATTGAGCTTTTAAAATTCAAAATTAGCTGTTATCGATTGTACTCTGTTTTACACGACGTTGTGCATGTACAATAATGGCAAAAACAGAATAGATTTCAAAGCGTAAACATGCATAAGTTCTAACCAAAAAATTAAGGTTTTTTTGTGCATATTATAAAACACATGATGAACAATATAGTTAACAATAAAAAAATATGAAAAATTTAGGCAAGTAATAATATTATTGTATAACAAATAAAACAGTAATAAGTACATCTATAAGAGTACAGTAAAGCGTAAAAACAAATGAAGAGTAACATTTTGGTGTTAATGTACGTGAGAGGCAGATACAACGTACTATGCACCTATAATTAATCGGTACAGGTACAATAGTGTCAAAATTTTGGCTGTAAATTCATATAACATAATTCTAAATCTCAAAAAATGTATAAAAATCAATTTTTTGTCTATGAAATAACACACTTGGCGGAGTGATGCTCTGAAAGGTTTTCATCACTAGTAATCTTTTCCCGGTTTTCTTTTAAAGACGTTGAATGTTCACAAAATTCATCTTGAATTTCAACGACGTCTAGACTATCAATTAATTTTGTATCTGGATTTTTACTTAATTTAGGCGGCAAAACATCATGAGCAGATAATAATTTAGTTTTAGTTTGTGAGCCTATCAAATCATCATTATTTGTTTTCTCTTCGCCATCTAACGAACACATAATTGGATTTTTATAATCATCATGAATTTCTTTATCGATTTCATCTACATCTTTAACGGAAGACCTGCCTCGGCGTAACCTGCTTTTCGCTTTCCATGTGAAACATTTACGAAACACGGACACCGATGATCGTTTTGGATTAGACTTTCTCTCAAGAAAAACAATTTCAATGTCCGAGTCATTAGCTGTCGTGGGAAACTTGTTCCTAGACGTTTGAGGTTTGACTTCAAGATCAATATTCGATGAGCATGTTTTAACTTCTAAATCACATTCAGACTGTAGTAACACATTTTCTTGGGTTTTCCTACGTTTACTGGTTCGCGTTCGTCTCTTGAGTGTAAAGCGTTTCCGAAAACATGTGACTAATCGAGCGCATTTGTCGGTGGAAGATTCTTTGCTACTTGCTACGGAGGTGTCACAGTCACAGTTACACCTTTCATGCTGTAAACAAGGATCATCATTACCTATCAAATTCCCTTCGGACTCAAGAACTTCATTGGTGTTGATTATAGTAGAAGTGTCAGGAGGAGCATCAAATTCCACAGCTTCGGATGTCCATTGTAAATCGAAGGATAAATACACAGGCTGTGAAGGTAACATCATTTTAATTATTACTAACGAAGCCATAGTTATAGATTTTGTTTTTAAAACTGCATTAGCGAAATTAAATACAACGTAGGAAATCGTTATATACCTTGTGATCTCCCATGCAAATTTCACTCCCAATTAAATCATAAACAGGTTGAAATTTCTGAAAAGATAATAATATGGGTTCAGTCATTTATGAAATTTGTCAGTATTAAAATATTAAGTACTAAACCGAAAGGTAGCATTAATATTGTTCCTATAAGTTCCGTACCTCGTTAATTATTGCGTTAGCGTTTTCAGTATAGAGTACTCGGTCGCACCAGGCAGGGCAACGTGTACTCATGAACTTATCCGGCAATTCCTCGTCAAAAGGGTAAGTTGGGTGAAAGCTCAGATTCCGCTCCAACAGTCGCGTAAACTGCTTTGCTTCGAATTCATATGCTCGAACCTAAGGGAAAGCAAAAAGAGGTAGTACCATGAAATAATAAATAGAAGAAACATTATCATATTATAAATAAAATCTTTTACAATTCTTTTTCAGCATATATAAAGTTACCCAATTAAAATCGTGTTTGAACCGTTTCTCATGATCCGGACATAAGAAAACTTTAGAATCAATGAGTAAATCTTGACTAATGAATTTCCCTTGATCCAAATTGCCTTCCAGAGTAGTCAAGTCCGAGCTGTTTAATTCACGTCGAAGGATTTCAAAAATTTCGTAAGTGTTCAGACGAAAATTAAAGTCACCGAACACGAACATTGGGCAAGTTTCAAAGTCGTCGTTCTTCAGTAGTCTACAAGGTTTCAGAGAATAAAAATGGTTAGCATCCCAGTTAATGTATAGTAGAGACAAGCCAAAGTGAAGGCTGGCAAGGATAAATTTTGCATGCAAACAAATGGCAGCTTTATCCTTGCTAGCCTTCACTTTCGGTTGCCTCTACAGTAGTAACGCAAACAAATACATTTTAAGGCCAGCTACATACACATATTTGTAAATTATGCATTTCTTCATAAAATAATATGCACTTTATGTTACATAACATATTTAATACAAATGATTTGATGGGATTATAATTCTTTTACTTGTCCAAAGTGTAGTTGAGAGTTTTGACTCTGTTTTGGGCAAATGGTGAGGGAAATGCTGAACCTGCAATTAGATTGCACGAATCATGAAACATATGGATGTTGACCAGATCTATTGGTACGTTTTTGATTCTCCACCTCGTCCGAAGAAATCCTTTCCTTGACCATTTGAACTAAAATGATTATTATTTATTAATAAATTAAACCACCTTGGAACAGTAATCATTGAAATAGTTAATTGCACGGAGGAATATGTACGTATTCTAATTGATCAGTATTTTATTATTCACTTACATCTGGAAAGAAATCTTGAGGGAATTTCTCCTTCTGCTTTTTCGATGTATTTTGAAGCTCCGCTCCGACATGTAGTGATTCGGAACCATCTTTGGAAACCGGCGTAAACACCTTTTCTACAAAACAAAAAATCTTTTCAGAATTTTAATAAAGTATTTATGAGCTTCAAAGAAAATAATTAAAATCCATCTTACCTTTGAAATTCCATACTTGCACATCTGCTGCATCGAGATCATTGTGAACATAATACGTGCTGGCTAAAGCCTACAAACATGGTAAAATCAAACAGAAACATTTAAATTTAATACTCCATGTCTAAAATATACTCAAAATCATTCTATTACACCATGCACACAAATAAAATAGTGAGATAAAATAGTTTAAATTTCCACTACCTACAGTATATTGATCTTCCAAGTCTGACTGTGAGTCTACAAATCCTTCCACTTGTACAAATTCGTGTTCCTCAAATCTTCTTTTTAATTCCCTAAAATAATTATAAAATAAAGGTTACTGTATCATAAATATACATCATTCATGTAATTCATAATTTATTGAGCTTACAATTAGTGTATTTGGGGAAGGAAAATGACTTTGTAAAAATATCGCCCTCTTATACTTTTTAGGCTTTAGATTTTTTTATGTAAATAATGGAGCACTTTTGACATGCCCTTATTTCATGTCAAATAAAGTTTTTAAATTGTATACACCTTTAATAGGATAGTGTACTAAATTGGGCTTTTCAGTCTCCAGTATAAACTGGCCTCGAAAAAAACACTTGACAATGTAATTAATATCCAGTCAATAACCTTCAGTCCTAAACTCATACATTCGACTCGATCGGTATCCTGTTTTGTGGTCATGACGTCAACGGATAATGACACTGTGCTACTTGGGGCTCCTATACTACTCAATAAGAAGTAGGGTTTTCATAGAATTTTATGAGTTCGATAAATGTTTGGATGTACAGTATTATACTCTGAATTTTTAATATATGTACATATATTGCTATAATGTAGATTAAACTCGACGCTAGATTCGTTTCTCACAGGCGTATAAGGTAATAAAATAAATCTATAATCAGCCAACCTGCGAGAAAGGCTCCTAAGTAGCACATTGAGAAAGGTTAAGACAATGAATTGTCCAGCAAAATGGTATTGGTTGAGACAACGCGACTGAAAACAGGTTATACAAGTTCGATCATTTATGTCAATCAATCAAACAGACAAGTTTTCACTGTATTTTTTATTTTGCATAAAGCGTATATAATTATTATGTAACCAGCTAAATTGTACGATGACGCAGAGCTCGGTTACTATAACATACGGTTACAGAAATACTGGTTCCGTAAATAGTTTACAGACTCATCCAAGCTTCATGCTAACATGAGGATAAAAACTTACTGACCATGGATAGATGAAATGAAATGATACTCAATATTTCCTACAACAATCGATGAGGCAAAACATTAAAAATACTTAAATTAGTTAACAAAGCCCAAAAGTATCAATGCTTCACATTCTGTGTAAAGCTCCTAACATTGCCACTGCTCTTTTTTATTCCAACTTACATATGACTACTGAATACAACTTATTGGTTCAGCCGGTTGTAGGACATAGTCTCTATAGCTTATAACATTTGCGTTATTTTCTAAGAGTGTGTACCTTTACACGGCAGTGCACGGTAGTGAACTATCAAATACCAGTTTTTGAATTTTAGGGCTGGGGGGAAATGTCCACTGTTATTTATCGGGGGGAAAGTGTCCTGGGGGAAATGTTCAGGAGGAAAATGTCCAAGGGGAAAATGTCCAGGGAGACTATGTCCGCATACCGTTCAGTCAACTGCGGTCATTGAAATACTATGTTGCTTATAGCAATCCAAATTACATCTGCCTTTTTAAGCATGTTTGAAATTAAGAAGTACCAAAAATATAAAAAATTTAATTATTCTCTCTGAGTGGCGACTACAAGCACTTACTCATGCTAGAAAAAAATTATAGTAGGCACTAGATAGAGAAAATTTTATGAGGTACTACATTACTCCTGTATAATCATTTGGAACATTACATCCTGATTCTATTGTTGTTTCATGCTACCTGAATAATAATGCAATAATCGATTAGTAAAACTTCAACTTGCAGGAATTCGCAGGTTAAGTTTACTGAAAACGACAGGGTATTAATATAGTGGTCAAAAAAATTATTTTACAACCCGTAGTTATGTTTATATGGAGGTTGGTAATTTGGTTATAGAGTAAAAAGTAAAACTTTTGTACTTTATGACACAACTGAATGATGCAACATTGGTTTCGTAAGGATTTTATATGAAGATGAAGCAATGATGAATTTACTTAAATTTTCATCCAAACTATAACCCGAATTTTGATACAAATATTCCTACTAACCCCTATGTTAGTTTAAACTAGGTACCTACGTAAGTAAGTCGGTTTACCTGTCTTTTTAACTTGTTGTTAACTTCGTGATCACTGATCACTTTACTGGAAATAATAATCTGTCTAATAAATGTCTATTCATGGAAATACGTGTAAATTAATTCACAAATTATAAATTCGACACTAAAGCAAATATGGTTATCATAACTACTTCACGATAGCTTTCTCCCCTCTCTCTCTCGTTCTTTATTAAGCGAGCAGTGCTTCGTTAAAAAAAACTTACGCAAAAAATATATCGATTTCATTCGTACAATTTTGATAATTTTTCCCCCCTGTTTCTTGAAAGTGAACTGCAACAAATTTTGAGGCGTTGGCAAGCACAGCCTAAAAAACATAAATATATATAAATATGAGTAATACTGTAGCATTAATTCACTTAATTTGAGTAGCTTTAATTTTTCTACAGAACTTACTTTTAAAAATTCGTTCATCCATTTTTCAAGTCCATGTTCAATCTGTTGAGTTAAGAAGTAATATTATAATTGAATCTACGTTACAGTCGTGAGTCACCAGTAATAAAACAAATGAAACTACTGAATTAAAAACAAGAAACGTTCCCAAACTGACAACTGATCTGTCTGAGGAAAAGAAAACAAATACAATGCTAAGAACTTACGTTTTCAAATACTGAGCCAACATTAGCAGTAGCCAGGAAAATTCGAACCATCTTGTGTCCGAATTGCTGCTGTGTAGCAAATAAACTTCAAATAATAGTAATTCTTTAAATCCAATTAATAATTGAAGACTGAAAATGGAAACTGTCAACAGTTTTTACCCGTAGCGCGCGGTCTGAAATATAATGAAATATTCGTAACAATTTATTATTTAAAAAGTTCCAAACATAAACAAAATGTGGGTTGGTATAATTCCTAACCTCTAACCTCTAACCCCTAACCCCCAACCCCTAACCCCTAACCCCTAACCCCTAACCCCCAACCCCTAACCCCTAACCCCTAACCCCCAACCTCTAACCCCTAACCCCTAACCCCTAACCCCTAACCCCCAACCCCTAACCCCCAACCCCTAACCCCTAACCCCTAACCCCTAACCCCTAACCCCTAACCCCCAACCCCTAACCCCCAACTCCTAACTCCCAACCCCTAATCTCTAACCCCTAACTTCTAACTCGTAAACTTAAAGAGTTTTATTTACATGCGTTTATGAAGATTGTATTTAATTTTTTTTTGTTTTAAGTGCAATTTGGTTTTAGCTAAAAATAGGTATAGTTCATTGAAAAAATAAACTTTATTTAACGTCCGATTATCAGCAAATGCTCTTACAGACAGTATAGTTCATTGTGATTCTTCACAGGCGATCTACTGTGTTCCCTTGCATCACATTGTTTCTGCCTGTGTAGAGAGGTTATATTTCGACTGGTGAAAAAATAACACCTTTTTTTAAAATGGGGGTTTTTGAAAATTCGCGCGCGATCAAAGTGGAAGATATCGACCTTTGTTCGCATATTGGGGTGAAAGCCCAGCTAATTCTGAGTACACTGAAATTCACATTATCCTAGTTTGTTGAAAACTGCTGTCCTCTATTCAGAATGAAAAATACAAGTTTCGCCTTTTTAGCCAAGTTAACTATTCAAACATAAATTTTTTTGGCGCGCAAAGTGTCTGATTCTGATTGTTTCAAAAACTCATATAAGTACTAATTACTTGCCACTAAAAAATTGAAGAATTTTACTACATTTTCTTTGTTTTCTTAAAGCATACCCCACTGCTGATAATAATGGAAATATTCCTTGCTGCAATTCAAACTCTTTGACAGTTGCTTGTAATAAAACTTGAAGTTACTAGGAAATATGTATTCTTTGCTTTTGGCTTTTAATACAAGTGAAGCTATCCAATAATACCTGGATACTTATTAAGATAATTATTTCATGAGCGTTGAATTTCAAAATTCGAAATTCTGAAGATTGCTGATAATAATAACAAACGAATGACGCGGACGCGACATAATGCATTCAGATTTCAAAGAGACCCATTTCCAAAAATCGTACTACTTTTAATAGCACAGATTCATAGTGAACTCACTGCATTTTGTGTTGTTTGGTCACAGTGACCCGCCAAAATTTAAAAAAATTCAAATTTTGAAACTTTGCCGCTCTATAAAGTCTACAGTTTTCATCTGATTTCAATAAAATTGGAGTTTTTCTAATCCATAGACTATTTTCTAAAAAATAAAATTCTGGGTTTTTTAAAATTCCAAAATCTTAAATTTTTCGAACACATTTTATTTATAATTTGGTTTTAAAACCAAATTATTGAAAAAAATGAAAATTTTCGAATTGCAAAAAATCCTGAATTAAAAGAAAAAATAGTCTAAGGATTCAAAAAATTTAAATTTTATCAACATAAGATAAAAACTAAAAGTTATAGGGCGGCAAAGTTTCAAAATTTGAATTTTTTTAAACTTTTGCGGGTTACTGTGACCAAACAACGCAAAATGCACTCAAGTTACTTTGAATCTGTGCTATTCAAAAGTTGTACGATTTTTTTAAATGAGTCTCTATGAAATCTGGGTGTATCATGTCGCGTCATTCTCCTGTAAGTAGGTTATTAATAATAATATTATGCTATAGAATTGTATAATGTATTTTTTTAAATCAGAAAACTTGCAAGTATGTAATTTGTTTGCTTTTTCGAATTACTTTGAATTACAAATTTAATTCGACACATTTGATAATTGATTCACTTGTTTAAAAAGTCAAAAGTAAAGATTACATATTTCGCAGTACTTCAAATTCTATTACAGACAAAAGGCAAAGAGTTTGATTTGGAACCTAATTAGTGCTACGGAATGATTTATTTAATTAAAAACCTAAATATTTATGGATTTTACATTTAGATGTCAACAGTGAGCAGTGCGGTTTTGATTTTGATTCAATCACAAAAATATCACCAGTCGGAATATAATCTCTCTACACAGCACAGGCAGGAACAATGTGATGCAAGGGAACACAGTAGATAGTCTGTGAAGATTCACAATGAACTATACCTATTTTTAGCTAAAACCAAATTGCACTATTTACAAAAAAAAATTAAATATAATCTTCATAAACGCATGTAAATAAAACTTTAAGTTTACGAGTTAGATGTTAGAGGTTAGAGATTGGGGGTTAGAGGTTAGGGGTTGGGTGTTAGGGGTTAGGGGTTGGGGGTTGGGG
>JAQFZE010000539.1:0-25157 GCA_034695245.1 Dicyrtomina saundersi | reverse complement strand
ATTGAACGCGATGGAACAGATTAAGGTTTTGATCAAGGAAGGATAGCGGGAAATCCAAAGTATTGTAGGAGTTTCCACGGACTCTGCTGCAACACATCTTCATTCCCACTCTTTCTCTGTCTACCTTTGGGTAGCTCCAGAGAGTGTCGAGTAAACACTACAGCCCGTACCGATACAACGACAGTCAGCCGTACAGAACTCACCAAGACCAAAGCCGGAGATCGAACCGGGGCCTAAGTCTAGAATCGCTAAATTCTAAACTGCAGTCCCTAGCCTCTCAACCAACCTGGCTGGCTAACATCATTGAGTACTTAAGGAAACAGATAGCCACACCTAGTTTTACGTTGGTGACTTAACAGGCATATACTCATTAGAAACAATATGAATCATGTATTATGTTACCAGGAAGTAACCCAACTCTTAGAGCAGTAAGAAGTAATACAGATTTAACTGGGAAACAGTCCCCACAGGTACTCAAAAATCCACTTGTATATAAGGCTAGAGGCACTCAAAGAGATACAGTTCCCTCTGGACCTAGTAGATTAGAATTATACTCACATAATCCTGAAGAGGCTTTTATTACAAGGCCTGCTGATATTAGCCTACATAACCCTGCGTCAACCTCTAGAGGTAGTAGACGCAGACTTTCATCAGTTTCTACTACAGCTAAAGTAGCAAAGGCTCATAGACTAGCTCATCAAAAGTTTAAAGAAGTCGTAAAAAAGGTTACTAATAGGTATCACATTCCATTTAAGTTTGTTCCATATTTGGGACAATTTAAGCAACTTCAAATTTTTAACGCCTATACAGCTCACGTTCCACATATTGTTAACCCAATATCATACGGCTATACTCACTTATATTATAGGAAAACATTCCTAGACCAGGTCAGTGACTTAAATATATCTTCATTTGAGAAGAATATAAATTTACTTGAGTCCGCGCCTGAAGTATTAATACATACTGTAGATACTCCACTAGTACCTACAGCTCACTCATTTACACAAGGTGAGTCTCCTGCTAGAGAGACTTCATATTTCTCGGCTAGCAAACACGCAGTCCCAGAAATTCCAACATTTAAGGATTTAAAACAAACAAAAGCAAATCCTACTCCCAAAGCAGAGGAGACATTCCAATCAGCTCACAACTCTTTATTTAAAAGTAAAGCTCAAACTCAAAACAAAGCTCAATACAATACTCACGACCCTTCAGATCTATCGAGCGGCGATAGTTCAGACGAAGGGGAAGGAAGTTATCACAATTCTATAGGCTCATCACAAGAAAGAGAGTCTGGAAATTCTGAAAACGAGGAAAACTTTATTCCTTTACCAACACAGAGTGACGAGGAGGAAGAACCTCTACCACCAATCCCTCCACAATCCCCTGTACCTCCAGCGGGCGGAAGCGGAGGAGGCGGCGGCCCTCTAATCAACATGGCGCAATTACATGTGCAAAGGCATAATGCGCTAATAGATAGAGTCCGTGAGATTCAGATAAAAGTGGATCCACACAATGGCTTGGTTACAGATTACCACGCAAATACTACAACAGTAATTGTACCGGTTCTGGTTACTACATTTGAGGCAGATCTCTATAATCAGGATTTGAAGCGGATTGCTCCTGAACTAGATGCTCAACGATTAAGCTGTTATCAATATCACAAGGATTTACCAGTCGATGGAAGCCCCCCTGCAGATACTGCACTTACTGACGCATTAATAACTCATGCAAACTTGAATCAGGCTTTCATAAAAGTCAGAACTCAATTGAGTATCATCATTTAAGCAATAGAAGTGGTGACAACTAAAACAAAAATGAAGACCCCAAAACTGAGCTTACCTACTGTTAACCGTAGTTACAGTTTGTGACCAACCTTCAAATCTCAATTCACTTCTTTTGTCATAAAACCTACGCAATATGCTCCGATTGACAAACTCAGATTATTAAAAAATGCTCTTAAGAACAGTCCAGCTATGGAAAACATAGAAGATTTAGAAATTTCAAATGAAAATTTGCCAATCGCTTGGCAAAGACTTGAAAAATGGTACCACATCCCGAGACAGTCTGCTACAGCATCACTCAAACTTATGGCTAAAAGAGAGCTAATGAAAATACAATCAGATAGTGGAATCTTTCGATTGATTAATATTGCAAGAATCGTTCGAGCTCAACTACTACAGCTCGACTTGGGTGAAGTGACACTCGATGAAATTTTATTCAATGAGTTCATTTTATCCCAATTGGACTCAAAAACTTTGGCAGAATTCAACGCATCCTTACCTGATGAAAAACTTTCACATTGTGAATTTACTATTGAGAAATTAGAATCAATGGCAAAGAATATTGCAACATCAAAAAAAATGCGTAAAAAAAGTACATTTTCTACTACAACTACATTTCATTCAAAAAGAGGCAATCAAGAAAAAAGGGTCACGATCAATAACGTAGTTGAACGTGACTCATCATGTGAATCCAATATAAGTACGATGTCTCACAATTCAGGGACAAGTCAAGGATCAGCCTCAAGTAAAGACTCACTCAAAGCTAGAAAAAAGAAAAATAAACTTCCTGTACTAGCAAGCCGAAAAAACAGTAAAAGTCAAAGCAGCACTTCTACCAAACAGCGTTTAGCTTCACTAGATCCATCCAGAAATAGTGGAAAGAAGTCTTATTCTCACAAAGAGACTTCACAAGTTTCAGCGTCTTACATATGCAAAGTATGTGGAAAACATGGACATCCCCTCTATAACTGCCAACAACGCATGATTATACACTTCAAGAAAGAAACGATTGGGTTCAAGAAAATATTAAATGCTACAATTGCCTTGGTGGCCATCACGTGAAAGAGCGTACTTCCAGGCGGACTTGTATGCATTGCAAAAATCGACATCATTCACTTCTACACAAATTTATTGCACCTGTAAACACTTTGCAAACTCAGCACTTACAAACAAATTTGTCACAACGTCAAACTTCTCAAGCAAACAAAACTTTTGAAGTACTTCCAACTGCAGAAGTTGATTTCATACACAACGGAAAAAGGACATCAGCTATAGTTTACCTGGATACTGGAGCTGGTAGTAATTTTATTACACAACAATTGATGACATACCTAGGACTACCAATCGCTACTTCTGATCAAAAATGTATAGTAGCAGGGGGCAAATATCTTCCATGTCGTGGTACAACTACACTTCAAATACAATCGAAATATGACAACAGTCAATCAATGGATGTTAAAGTCTACAATCTAGATTCAATTACATCTAATATTCCCTGCTCACCAATCAAATCACAACAATGGGTACACATAAAAGAAGTGCGACTTGCAGATTTCAAGTTTTACAAACCAGGACCTATTGACATTTTATTAGGAGCTGCTACAGTTGACAAAATTCGGAAAGGCCAAACAATAAGCGGTACTCCTGAGACTCCCAGCGGGCATTCCACTACATTGGGAATAGTAGTCATGGGTTGCACAACAGACACGTCAAGAGAAACAGGTCCAGTAACCGTGATTACAATTACTCCTGAACCTTTTGACATGGAAAAATTCTGGGTATTAGAATAATTACCCTATGAGATAATTCTGAATGCTGACGAAAAAGAATGCGAAGCTCATTATCAAAAGCACACTAGTCGTCTACCTTCTGGAAGGTACCAAGTTCGATGGCCTTTCAAACAGAATGAACCTCAACTCGGAAATTCAACAGCAATGGCATTTCGGAGATGGCAATGAGTGGAACGAAAACTACTGAAAGATCCTAAGTCGTATGCAGCATACAATGCTTAACTGGAGGATTACCTAGCCAAAGGTGAAATGAAACTTGTTCCTAAACATGGAATAGGAAAGAAACCTTTCTACATTTTACCTCATCACCCAGTCACCAAAGAATCCAGTACCACTACTAAATTACGGATTGTTTTTGACGGTTCTGCAGACACAAAAAACGAACGTTCACTAGATGAAACGATGCACGTCGGCCCAGTTGTACAAACTGAGATGTTGGACTTGCTTCTCGGATTGAGATTAAAAGAATACACGATCTCGGCTGATCTGGTACAAATGTACCGACAGATTCGCATATCTCCTGATGAATGGAATTTTAACCAAATCTTTTGGCGTCGCAGTCCTGATGAACCAGTCAAGCTATATCGATTAAAGACCGCGAGTTTTGGAATTCGTAGTAGCTCTTTTCCTGCTTGTCGAACACTCAACAGATTAGCTGATGACAGCGAGAAGAATAATCCACTAGCTGCACTAATTATTAAGAAGAAATTTTTCATGGATGACTTACTACATAGTCTCGAAAGTCTTGCAAAAGGATTACAAATACAGATTGAGTTGATTGCCCTATGCAAGAAAGGCATATTTAATCTCAGGAAGTGGAGCTCAAACTCAACAAAGCTTTTAGATCATTTACCTCTTGAGTTCCGTGCTACTCAACTACCTCAACTACTCAACGAAGTTGGGAACTTATGGATATGCCTATGCATCTCTAAACAGACAGCACAGTATGTCTAAATTGGATTTATTCTCCAGCAAGCCGATAGAAACACTTTGTCCAGAAAATTCAAGAATCATCCCAAATTTCCGACTGGCACTACGTTGTGTCAGCTGATAACCAAGCTGACTGTGCTTCACGTGGAGGTCAATCCTGAAGAATTGAGTGCTCATTCACTCTGGTGGCACGGCCCAGGATGGCTGACAGCTGCAAACTATGAAATTCCAATTTTCAATTCTAACCTTAAGATGGATGAAAAAGAAAATAAGCAGACAGCTGTTCTTTTTATCGCTCTAGAGGATGCAACATCCATATTGGATCAACTTAACTGTATCTCAACGTAGAAAAAAGCAGTTAGAGTCACAGCGCTATTGTTGAGAATCAAGACAAACCGCAGTTTTAAAGGCACCACAGCCACACTTCTGGGTCCCTCAGATCTCAAACTAGCTGAAGCTACACTCGTATCATGGATTTAGAATCACACGTACTCCTCAGAAATAGCTGGCGTAAGCAACAACATCCTATTAACCGATCAGAGTTTTAAGACATTATGTTTATTTGTAGACCCTCAAGGAATTTTACGTGTGAAAGGACGGCTTGAAAACTCAAATCTACCGTATGCAACAAAGCATTTAGCTATCATTCCTGAAAATCACTCATTGATACGAGCCATGATTCTCTATCATCACTACCATCTTCTTCTAAATTCTCACACCAGCATATTTCCTCATTATAACTCCATTAACTACCATCCCTGAACCTGACATCAGCCACATTAAACTGAACAGGTTAGATCACTTTAAATTTATTCAGCGTAGAAACCAAGAACTCCGGAAACGCTGGAAAAAAGAATTTGTCACTTCACTCCAACGCAGGTCAAAGTGGAACAAACCAACTGACAACCTGAAAACCGGAGACATGGTTATCATTCTAGAAGACAATCAAACTTCAATGGAATGGAAAATAGGAAGAATCAAAAGTGTCAACACAGGCAAGAATGGACTTGTACGAGTAGTCAAACTAGAAACTGCAGGCGAGTACAAGTAAATCAAAGGGAAGTTTAAAATACAGTAAAAGAATTTACACGTCCTATAGCTTAAGTAGCCAAAATACCAACAGAAGAGGAAGAGAGCTAGAAGCCAGACCAAGAAGACAAACCTCCAGACTTACAGTTACCAATTAATCACACACAAAAAGTGAGAAAAATGACTTCTGAACAATGGATTCAATCAGTATTGACACTCTTTGCTCTTACCATTCAGACTAGCAACAGTTACTTCATTCCAACAGAGCCACCAGAATATGATGAGCTAGATAATACAACAGAAATCTAAAAGACTTATCAAAGTAAACCTCAACCACTTCTGATTGGCTAGATTGCTGTCAGTCAAGATCGTATTTTACGGAAAAATCGGACAACTTGGTTTATAATGAGTCTACACGCATCTGATCTGTTGACAAGTATCTTTTACTTACCAATCAAGGCATCAAAGTCATTCACACCTGACCAACAACATGGATCAGTATTGTGTCAACTTTATCTAATTATTTATTACGGAGACTCTGCTATTACACTACTCACTATCATGAGTATTACAATAAATCGTTACATAAGAGTTCTACACACTCAAGTTTATGCAGCAATTTATTCAGCAACGACTACAATTCTAATAATACTTGGAGCCTGGATACTCGGATTTTCTATTATGCTATTACCCTACTCAGAAATATGGGGAAAGCTAGGAAGGAAAGAACCGAATGATATGACCTGTACAATCATTCAAGACTCAAAAGGAAGATCTCCAAAAGTAATACTACTGATTCTATTTGTAGCTATTCCAGTAATGACCATGATGTACTGCTATACGCAAATCTACCGATACGCTCAATATGCACATCAAGCATTAGGAGACAAGACTAAAAAAACGGCGCACCTGGTAACTATACAAAAATTATTTTAGTAATCTTCATCAGCTACCTTATATGCTATTTACCATTTGCGATCACCACAACCTTTGAAGTACATGAACGCGTACCAGCAGTAGTCAAGTATTCAGTCACACTACTGACGTGGATATCATCTTTCACAAATTTAATCATTTACGCCATCTTCAATCAACAACTAAGACAGGCTTATGCTCATACACTTTGTATCAAACCAAAGAAGCAAAAAGAAGGTTCAGCTGCAAGCAAGTCTACAACAATGAAATGGAAGACTTTGGCAACCCTTGCGATGCTGTCAGGATCCTTAGTGACAGCAAAAGCTATTACCACAATTGATTTTGCAGATACATCTTCAGCTTGTGCAATTCAATGGACAACTCACTAGGAAATTCCTCCATGTAAGGACACTGTAAGCTGGTTACATGTACTAAAGACAGGTGACATATGCTACCGACAAATGACATGCAATGACGGCAAACAAGTAACGTCTAGTGCAGATAACTGTGGAAACCCTACAATTCCTTGCAGAGAACTGACAGCTCATAAAGTGGATCAAATTGAATGTCAAGAGGTAGAATAAGAAACTAATATACATCTACTCTCAAAACCAGATCTGAAAATCACACTATGTACAGTCGGCAATTATATTATTAAAGGTTGTAATCACTTTGAAGAAGAAATTGTCAACGTATCAGTCGCAATTATAGATCATAAGCTATATCCATTGACAACAATGCACATTCAACAGGAAGCTCCACTTAAGGTTCCAGCCACCTATAAATGCGAAGGAACATGTCCATCTAGAGGTTGTATTAAACAACAATGCAAGGGAGATGAAATATTTTGTAGCAATATGGGATGTTCAAACGACGCTCAAAATTAATGTTATTGTTCATATAATAACACAACAGAAATGCTGCATAAAATTCAAATATCCGAAGGCTTTATTTATCCAGAATACTGGGGTATGATAAATATGTTGGTAACGAAAATGGACCTAAGTCGCCAAGCGCAAATAGCAACATGCCCTCATTGTAAATTTACCTGCATGCCTAAAGGAGTACGGATAAAATCACCAGGCATTACACTGAAATACATCAAGGCTAGAAAGAACCCTGGATTTGTATCAGTCTTACCTTACTCTACTACAACGTAACTACTACTAACAAACCACATGTTAGCAGCCACTGGAAATATTACATTGAAAATTCAGATTCCAAATGTCAACATTCCCATCCACACTACACTGACCTGTCCCAAAATTTCAATCTGCGAACTAATAACGTGTAAGATGTGTCTGGACAGATGGGTTAATGTGACATGCTACTCAGTATTTTATTGGTTTGCTCTAATAGTGCTTGGATTGTCTATTACAGCCCTTATAATAACTATCATGTATTCGACACGATTTATGATGACTGTTTCGTGGTGGATCATGTGGCACTGTCGACAATGTATTCGTATTATACGTCGACAAAGAGCATAACATAAGATTACTAGGAAAACTTACCCAAGTAATCGCGATGAAAAAATTGGATTCCCATTGCTGAACATTTAAACTTTACCGTACCGATCCACAACAACTTTAAAGTCACGAACGAATTCAAGACCTCAAAAACGCTATCTAACCGGAGCTAACTTATTTATTATCATGCTGATATTTATTCTGACTCCAGTAGAAGAATGCTTAAACTTTGCAGCCATGACAGCCCAGAATCTTGAATGTCACACAGCTGGAAAACAGACCAACTGTTCAATTTGTATCAACACTTGACTAGCTCTCAGTCCGATTTCACAACAAAGTTGTTTCAACATTCACGACACTCCCAACAAATTACTTAGAACAATCATCATTGAAACAAAAGCAGTAGCATTAAAATGTCAAAAGGAGTTATTATACTACGTGCCCAAAGCTGTAGCAAAGGTTCACTCATCTCTCAAGTGCTACAATCTTTACTCTTTATCATCCTGTAATAGAGACAAATGCACAAAATTCAGTGTCAACGATACTATTCCTTAATTTAAGGACCTAATGAAGAAGAAAGGATGTGGTCGCTGTCAGGACTTCCAACATCCTTAGTGTATTTGGCCATCAACAAGGGATTGTTTTTTTATGCGATTATACTTAGATAATCCTACGTCTGAATACTACTTTGTATTTCAATGTTCAGCATGGCAGTTCTCAGTTGAATTAAAACTGACAACTCACTTTGGAAAGAAAACAACTGTTAAGAATATTACCATTAAACCTGGTGTTCCTGCAAATCATCACGAGATTCTATTCAATCTTGTGTCAGTCTCAATCCCACCTATACCACTTCTAAATGAATGCATAATCTCTAAAGGCGCTTCAACCTCAATAGCTCCATGCAATCTCAGAGGCAAAAATGTCTTACGAAGGATCGGTGAAATCATGTGTAACTCCATTAAAGACGCCAATGCTATGTCAACTAATTGTTTCGGCAGTGACTCTCTGATTCGACCAATTATTGATACCAGCGTAGTTAAAATACAGCAAGACATATTCGACCTTGACAAAGTAATGACAATCAACCCACTACTAAAGAAATTGGAAAGTGGCATTCTTGTCCCACGAGACGACTCCATTGTATTTAAATCTTTTCTGACCACACTACTAGAAGTGCAAATGAGTAGTGACAATTTACGTTTCGTCAAAACCGTTGAAAATACTACATGTACTGCTCAGTTTATACAATAACGTGGGTGTTACAGTTGTATTGGAGGATCTGATTCATTTATTCAATCCCAAACTAATGATCAAATCACGGTAGCAATATTGGCATGTGATGAAGCAGGCATTCAAATACCTCTTTATATTACACCTGTACTTACTACTTACACACTTATCTTCAAACTAAACACACTTGAATTTTCTATGAACTGCAACTTTAAATGTGCCAAAAATTCTGTCCCTCTTCAAATAACCGGGCATCTCCACTATTTGAGTAATCTGGACGTACAGAGTCATCAAGTTTTAATGTCCTATCAACCAGTGGATACCAATTTTGGATTTTATCTTCTTTTAATTAATAATAATAATAATAATAATAATTTATTCATTAGGTCGATTTAACCGAAGTTCATACACTCAGACTCAACCAGTCACTGTGGGTGAGGAAATAGGAGGCTACCGCGTTAGATCGTCTCTCTCTTCGTACCATTTCACCTATCCCCGTCCCCTCTTCCACAGTTAAGGAGTCTCATTCCCTGGGCCCCGACAGTAAGTAGTGGTCACTAAAGAGCACCGAAGGAGATTGGGGTTTAATCAACCATCCAGTGACGTTTACCGTACAACACCGAGCCGTAAACGATTAGCAGTGGCCGAAAAACAAAGCTGGGTCTGGGACTGTAAATTTCGTTACAGTCTGCAGTTTTAACCGCTCACCCAAGCACGCCTGCTATCTTCTTTTAATTACTGGCTTTGGATTTTTCAGTTTGATTTCACGTGGACTTATATTCACATGCATCCTAGCATTCACCCTTCTCATTCTCTTTAGCAGCATCAAAACCATGATTAGAAAAATGGTCTATTTGATGTTCCATCTGCACATCTTCCTTTTGCATTCCAATTATATGTAAAAATATTAATTGTTGATGGTTTGTTGATTTTATGGCAGTAACTCAACGTTTAGGAGAATGAACGGCAATATACCTATAAAGCATAGCGATAAACTTATATTATTATTATTTTATTATTATTATTATGCTGGGTTTTTATTCATTCTGAAAGTACAATTCATTTATACATACACAGTTTAGTCACAGAAGCTGTTTAAACTAAGCCGAAAACAGTATAAATAATTTAGTATAGAGTTTTGCTGATTAACAATTTTGGTTGTAAGCTTGAAACATTTATATACCTACTTTCACAAACATTCTAACATACAATTTTGATTTAACAGAAAAATGAAGAGGTTCACGCGACATTTAACAAGCGCAGTGGATAAAGAATTGCTAATTATTTAAAGTTAACTATTTCCATTCATTAATAATTTAAATATTGTAGGTATTGTGAACTTTCTGTACCTTTCGGTCTTACATCTAACAATTTTATATTTATTCCTTAATCTATCAGGTCTGCTACTGCTTCTATCGTATGGAGTGAGCCAGGAATTATATCTCTTGGAGTTTATAATTTTTTTTCCAAAACTTTTTAGTAATTTAGAAAATCGGCATTCAACATTTTCCATTTCAAATTTTTTGCATAATAAATCATAATTTTTATCACTAACATAGGTGTTTTCAATTATCCCTAAACACTTTTTTTCTACTGATCTTAATTTTTTAAGTAATTTGACGGTCATACTACTACTCCATAGTACTGACCCATATTCTAAATTAGGTCGTATATAAGTTACATAGCATTTTGCTAGCTGGGCTTTACTAAACCCGTGGTATCTCATTTTTCTTAATACAAAGATTTTCTTTGACGCTTTAGTAATTACTAATTCAACTGTATCATCCCAATTAGCCTTATTATTTATTATTACACCCAATAATTTGGTACTTTTAACAACAGGTAATATTATATTATCAATTTTTAATTCTATTTCACTAAAACTACTTCCTTTACTGAATTCATTGACCATAACATTACACTTATCAGGGTTCAGCTTCATTTTGAGCTCACTAGCCCAAAATCTAATGTCGTTTAAATAATTTTGCATGTACGGAACATCATTAAACTTAACAGCCTCAGCCACAGTCATATCATCTACAAATCCTTTTAAACAATTTTTTATACCATGGGGAATGTTCCCGTATTTACATTCAAAATTTATAATAAATCTATCATTTAAAACAATAAAAAGGAGAGGAGCTAATTTGGTACCTTGTGGTGTACCATTACAAATTAATTTTAGATCTGATATCTCACTTCTATCTTTAACGCATTGCATTCTTTTATTCAAAAAAATCCTCAAGCCATTTAACGTCACATTTTTTTATTCCTAATTTTAATATTTCCTCAATTAGTACATTATAGTTAACTAAATTGAAAGCTTTACTAAAATCGAGTGTTACAACTACAACATAGGCTTTGCCAGTATCTAGTGCTTTATATATAAAGTCGAATAGATCAATTAAGTAATGGGACGTTGAGGCTCCTTTTATGGACCCATACTGATTGATGCTTATTGTTTGTATAACTTGGTTATATATTTTTTCGAACATAAAACCTTCTTGGACTTTACTAAAAATATCAACCTGAGATAATGGCCGTAAGTTATTAACACTTAAACTGTTTGTATCTTTAGGCATTGGAGTAATGAATCCAATTTTCCAATTTATACCGCATTTCTAAAGCCGAATAATACTTTATCACACTCACTATTCATTACACTGTATAATGTAAAACACAATTTTACATTTCTCATTTATGTCATTCTTTCCTAATGACAATTATGTTCTGACGCAAGAAAAAAGCACTAAAAATATAATCCAATTATATTCACCAAGGTTTTTTACTGAAGCAGTAAAAACGAATGACCCACATTCTATTATGGATTAATTTTCCTTACATTTAAATCCCAACTTTTTCTTCACTGACACACCTAATAATATAATGCAATTTTCCTCCCCAAATTCTGTCACATACAGAATATTGGCAAATGATTTATTATGTCGCACTCAGAATAAAACACTAACACTTGTTCACAATAATTCTGTCTGTCAACATCCAGCACAATTATTCTCCACACTGAACCTCAAATTTTTATTTCATACATCATAAAAGCCTACAGTAAACTGACACTTTACTTACTCTACACTATTAAAAGAAAATATCAGCGTACATTACTTCAAGGAAAGTAGTATCAATCTACTCCGTTTTATGTTTGTGCACTAGTGACTGCGTATCTCAACTTAAAAACTAACAAATCTGAGCATTCTCCACTCACATCGCACCTTCCAATTTTCTTTAAAAACCATGAACGGGAACATACGAATATGCTAACAAAACGGCGCGACGGCGTTTTTCTCTCCCCTCTCCCAGAAGGCCACTGCGAGAGGTATTAAGGACGTCAAATCTGATCACTAAGCCACGGCTGCCCGTGACACAAGATGTACTTAACGTCCAAGCTGTTCACTGAATGCAAATGTGATTAAAAGGGTGACGGTTATTTTGGTGAAATTAGTTATGCCATGGATATATACAAATTGTAAGTTTTATGTAGTAGAATTTCTCCTTATAGCCTTTTCTCAATGCAGGAATCTTTTTTAGTGTACTTATTGCTTTTTAATGTCATCACGCCTATGCATAAGACGTTTCATATATATATAGAAATGTTATCTCAAAAATGTGCATATCTGATAAATTATTTACATTTAAATATTAAAAAATCCGGCGCTTCGCGCCGGATTTGTCCACCGTGGGCCCAAAGTAGATGCTGAGCTAACCGCAAGTTGGTGTTATCACTAGAACACAATTGTTTTGCAGTACGGCTAACAAAATCCCCATCATTAAAAGCCGGTGCAAATGGGCTACGTACTAGCTTTGGTAGTGACATTGGGTTAGGTACATATGCAGCTGCTTCGAGTGAGCTTAGTTAGAATAGCGCCAGTACAAGTGAGCTAGCTACAATTGTTAATGATAGGAGTGGGTGGGCGGGCTACGAGTGGTGCCGAGGCAAGCTGGCTCGGTAGCATTAACAAAGATAAATGTTGGCTGAGTGCAAGTTGCTCCGTATCGAATGGGAACAATAGAAACTATTCTGGTACGATTTAGCTCTGTAACATTATCTCCGGCACGAGTGGTTCAGACAAGGATTATTAATTCTTGTGAGCCTGATCACAGTAGCACAGGTACAAGAAGTTTGGGTGCTTGAACGAAAAGTGCCAGTACAAACACAATTGGCAACAATTAACGGTGCGGATTTTACAATACCTTGTGTCATTTAACTTCGTTTTAATAAAATAAAACATATCCATACATTCAAAATAAAGCAAAGGCTAAAGCTCTTGTTTAATTGCAGCCTAAACAGTAACGTTCAGCAGTTTGAATTTTCACGCTAATTCTAAAATTCAATATTTTGTATTCTTTTTCGTCAATTTAATAATAAGCAATCTGCACTGCAATGATCTGTTAGCAGCACAAACTACTTTGTAGGATTGCCCATAAATGATGTCGTCGGTAGGGTCCGTGGATTTGACAGGTTAAAAATAGACACTCACTTAATGTTACAGTGACGACATGGGGATGGGGCGGTCGAAACGTAGTGGGAATTTGAGTGACATTATTTACACACCATCGCAATAAAAATTGCATTTTTTTAATTTTCCTGGCTCCATTTTCCGTCGAAATTCACTATGCGGTCGAGTAGAATTTACGAATTTTTAAATGATTGTTAATTATAGATTCAAAAATATCTTTAACTTAAAATTGGCCTTATTTGAAAGATGAACTGAAAGTGCAGCGTATACTAAGTCACTTAGCGGTAGATTATCACTAGAACTAACCTAATTTAATAGTTAGTTACGAGCGCAGAAAACACACGTCCACCCACCACCTACCTACCTACCTATGTGTGATGACCCCAGGGCCTCAAATATGCACTCGGCTTCCTGTCCACAATAGTATGCTAATTAGTTACAAAAACTTCTACTTTTTATTTTACCCACAAATGGACATCATGGAAATTGTTTGCAAAGGAACGTACGAAACCTTGGATCTGACTGAGTACTTTGTGTTGGTTGAGCAAAAGGCAATTAAGGTAGACACTTTTCTTGGAGCAGTGGATCTTGCCTACAAGTGCTACTATATCTTTAATTTGCAATTTCCTCCTGCTTGTTTCGAAACGTGGCAATTTCTTGACTACGCTATTATGGATATGAACCAAAAAACATCCATTTCACCATCCATTTCCAAAATCTGTGCTTTTGTTTTGCTAAAAGAGTGACTTTAAAATTTTGCCGTATATAAACCAATTATTAGGTAACTACTATTTCAAGCTAGTTAATCAGTTCACTGTGTGTATAACTTAATATTAATTAGTAATAATAAGTCTGTGTGTCGAGTTTTTGTTTGTTTGAAAACAACATAAAATAATTGCAATACATCATATAAAAATATTGTTTAATTTATTAAATTATTGTTCGCGTACTATTACCTCCACGGTTTCAACTGGTACATTACCAAAAGATAGGCAATTAAATCTTTAATTCATATAAATACGCACGAACCTACTTAGTTATCAATTTAAAAATATTTTGAGCAATTTTAGGTTAACAATCTCTGTTTTATCTGATTTCGAAATAAATTAGTCATTAAATTGTTTACGTTTTACAAAATTATTTGCATTCTGGAATAAGTTAAATACATACGTATGCATAAATTTATTATGCATTTAATCATAAATATAAGCTGCATATAGTCACTAAAATTGTATAGCTGCATAATTGATTTTAGAATTAGGTCATCCTTAATTTGATAAAAAGTTCATCCTTAATTTCAGAATAAGATCATCCTTAATTTTAGAACTAGGCTATCCTTAATTTCAGAATAAGATCATCCTTAATTTCAGAACTAGGCCATCCTTAGTTTCAGACTCCAGTTATCCTTAATTTCAGCATATGAAAGAATTAGCCCGTACGGCATAAAAATAAGCATCCTTGAAGTAAGCCCGTGCCAGCTGCTTACGCTTAAAGACGCACGCGTCCTGAAATATTATGCCGGATATGGATTGTCCAAACTTTCATGCCGTACGCGATGCTTATTCAGCATGTATGTGCTTAATTACGACCCGGATTATTAAGAGTGTACTGTATACTTAATGTGAATTATTTTTAATCATAAAGAATATATTCTTTTTATTTACAATGCATAAAGGCAAAGTTTAGGACTACCAGATACTGTATAATTAATTGCCATTCTTATAGCTTATAATTAAATGACATATATGTATATATTTTATATGGACTTTTTCTGTATGAATTATCAGTGTAGCTTTTGAGTTTAAGCGAGTTTAATAGTTGTGCTTTTTTTGACTTGGGAAATTACAAATAAAAATAGAGCATTCTTTTAAATACCTATTACACAGTTAATCAGGGGCATGCATTGGAAGGTCTTCGTTTTTGTAAACATAATCTTGTTCGTCTTACGGTTTTATAATTGCACGCTTAAGAAACCAAAGGTTATTATATCTCAAATTCTAACGTATATGATGAAGCAAAATTATTTGCTCTTCTTTATGCACGAAGCGAGAACTATTCTAATTTATAAAGGCGAGGAAGAAACAGCGTCTAAAAATTGGCGGCCAATAACTGCAGCTCCGTTATTCGTCGAATTGGCGAGAAGATATTGGTCAAAGAATTACGAAATTTTATTAGTTTGAACGATAACCAACAAGAGTTTACTAATCCAGCTGGTACCCTTATTAATACGTTTCTTGTTCATGAATGTATACAAAAGGCTCAGAAAGATAAAGGAAGCTGTACTATTGTTTTTTGTGATGTATTCCAAGCATTTGGTAATGTTGGTCACGCTTATACTTTTTGTCAAATGCATTTAAAACCTGTCCCTACTCTTCTTAAGCAGTTAGCCTGTAGCTTAGCTTCTGAAAATTTTACAAGAATAAATACAGTAGATGAAAAAACCGGGATTATTAAATTTAAGAGAGGTGTAATGCAAAGAAGTCCTCTTTGACCATTTTTATTTAATATGTCTATTGATCCTATGGTGCAGAAATTGAGTGAAATAGAAGTAACAGACAAGTTTAGCTTCAGATTGCATGCTTTACATCCCAACGTATTCAATGCCGAGTTGGCCGACGAGACTACACTTATTGAAAATTCGGGTAGTTCAGCAATCGAACTGATGTTCCACCTGATGTTCGTGAAACTGTTTTTGCAGTGCGTGGTAAGAAAAGCAAACCTATTCGTGATCACTTAAGAAACTTAGAGTATGAAAGTTGGTGTTAGCTTGTTCAGAAAGGACAAAGACTGATACAATTTGCTGAATGCCCACAAGCCAACAATTGGATTATTTCCAAAAATAGTCTGTCATCATCCGAATGGACCAACGCATTAAAAATAATTGGCAATGGTATGCCCATTAACGCAATTTTAAGACCTGATCAAGGATCATTCTGCTGCCGCAATTGCTGGAGCGAGACTAAAGCATTAGGTCATATCCTTGGAAAGTGCTCGAGGGGAGACTTAATTCGTAATAACAGACATTATGCTGTGCGGCGCTTGATTGCTGATGCAATGAAATTGACTGGATGGAATGTTCTGCAAGAGGTGGAGTGTACTGGCGATGGCTCTCGAAGAGTTGATATTATTGCATACCATCAAAGTTCTAAAAAAGGTTTCATTCTGGACACTACGTTGAGAATAGAGCAGATTGACACTCAACAAGCTGAGGCAGTTAACAAGGAGAAAATATTAATTTATGATCCTTGCATTCCGTGCTTGCAACAAAAGTTTGGGTTAGAGGAAATTTAGGTGACAAGACTTTACGTTGGAGCTCGAAGGACAATTACAAATTTTTTTCTGGATTTTATGAAATCCAAAGCATTAAAATCATTCCTTATTGAAGATATTGTAACAACAGTTCTGAAGAAATCTGTGCAGATTTGCCAACACAATGTAAATTCGACTGTCCTGAATACCTAATTTGTTAAATTATCTATTTAATGTTGTATTTACAAAATTAATATTACTAGTTAACCTTTTTTTGTATCGTATACTGAGTTTTTAAGGCTACCCTCGATGATGGTCAGTGTTAAGTTTGTTCTTTTGAATAAGGTTATCGATATATATGTATCGACGATACCAATATTGTCTTTGAAGACTAAAAATGACGCATATCCATTTTTAGGTAAATACAAAATGCATCTAGAAAAATGTACAAATGTCATGATCCTTAATGCATATTATACATATTGTTTTTTGCAATTGTTCTACAAACAGGTGTATAGAATATTTCACACTTTTCAAAAGCATGTAATCAGTATATTTGGCACTTTCCAGAAACATGTAAATTGAACAATTTACACTTTTTAAAAACATGTAAACAGTATATTTTGCACATTCAAAAAACATGTACATAAATAGAACATATATTAGCACTTTTCAAGAATGTGTAGTTAAAATTTTACACATCTATCTACGTAGGTAGTTTATTTTGACATAGCTCACTCTATTAGGTAAAATTGGAACTTTTAATTAGTGGAAATACCTTCTAATTTACTTTATTACTACATAGACAAAGTTTTATTATAGTTATATTATAGGGATCGGGCACAAATGACACCACCTACCTTGAAGGTGAGTCACTTGGAAAAAGATGACACCCCATGTTGAAGATAGCCGTTTACGTAATGCTTAAAGGGGTCACAAGGTGGGTGGGCCCACAAATTGTGTAAAGTTGGGTGGCGTCATTTGTGAACGCTGCCATTACTTATACTGTTATTTTTTGAAGAAAGGCCAACTTTAAATCAAGCGCGTTTAAAAGCCATTGGAGCGAAATTGTCGTATAGGGAGGATAGACAGTCATGGATCAGAAATCTGAATGATCACACCATTCTATTCTTACCATTTGAGACATATAAAGAACATAGAAAATTCAAAATTTTCACTAAGACTATGCAACATTTACCTATTTGTGCAACAACAACTCATCAAAACACAAAATATTGATAGGCTTCCCGCCGTGGCATTTGCCATGTATGTAACTGCACTAAAAGATGGGTTAAAACCATTTAATCGTGGCTTAAGATAGCCAGGAACCACAGCACATGGAAAAGATATAAAATACAAAAGCAAAACATAGGGAACGTCCTCACTGCACGGCAGTCAGTAGCCAAGTGAAGATATTGAACGATTTGTTTTTGGCTTAAAAAGTGAAATATTAAGCTTGTAAGCAAACAATACCTTAAACCCTACTGACTATGCTACTTGTTTGAAAAATAAGTTTATACAAATTTTGAACAAAAAAATGTAATTAAAAATGAAAAAATAAAGAAACATCAGGAGACTATGATTATCAATAATAATGATCAATTGGAGTTTTTTAAACTTCATTAAACTATAAAACCCTTGAACAAGAAATATCAAATTTTGCAGAGGACAATATTATAAGGATTTGAATGATGCATACCTATGATTGAACGATGCACAAGATATTTAATAAAAACCAGAACATCAGAATCCTATACCTGTCACAGTTCTATGTAATTAAATATTAAAAGTAGTGAATGCTACAACTAAAAACTGTAATTCTAAGATAGAATAAAAGCAAAGCAAAGGCGTAGCACAATCAAGACCAATATCCCAATCACCATCACCTTCAAGACCAAGATCAAGATCCTGATCACTAATACGTTCAAGATTAAGCACAAGTTTAAGTTGAAATAATATGAAAATTGATAACAATTTAATTAAAAATAGTGTTGTGTGTATCACGTTTGTATTAACTTATAATCATAATGTAAATAATAAAGAATGTGTTACGTATTTAATGTAAAATATTATTTCAGAATTAAAACTAACACAAATTCAGACTATCAAATTTATAGTCCTAGTTGTAAACAAATAGGTGTTGGTATAAAAAAAATGAATTCAAAGATAGTGCTAACATTCCATAAATACTTAAACAAAAATTTAAATGTTTTGACAAGCAATTACATGCACTTTGTATGAGATTAAATAACAACAAATATCGAAATCATCTTACACATTCAGAATGTTTTGAAGCTTATTGTATAATAAAACAAAAATTCACAACAAAAAATAGGCAAAGCAATAAATGAAAACCACTGTAACACTTAGTTGTTTTATACAACTGAGTGTTGTTGAAGTGAAACTTTGTTAATCCAAACTTTGTTAGTTGTGAATGTAATTGTATAATGTCATTGTGGTTGTCAGTGCAACTGCTGTTGTTTGAGATAAGTTAAGGTTAGTTTAGGTTAGTTAAGGTAAGTTCAGGTTAGCGTTTGGGTAAGTCCAGATAAAGCTAGGTTTTGTGAGGTTTCAGTGAAGTTACCGTTTGTTTTTGTTTTTGGTTTTAATTCATCTACATTTATTTCATTACCAACTGTCTTATCATATACATTATTGGACATAAAACTGTAGTTTTTCATATTTTTCATATTTCACAAATATATCTCAGGTAGGAGGTCATGCTTAATTTTTTATTTTTGAGTGCCATCTAGCAGATTTTTTAAAAACTAAAATTAAAACTTAGTAAATTGATATGCAGTCAATATGAGACATCTCTAAATATTATCTATTTCAAAACTGGTGATCAGAAAGCTCGCTAATTATTAGCACTCTATATAAAGTATAAACATATATAGCTTGCAATAACGTAAAGTTGCAGTAAATATAAGCCATCAAAAAATATTATTTTAAATAATTATATATCGTCGTTGAATAGTAATTATGTCCTTAGTCCAGTGCACGGCTAAAGTCATTAATTTAAGTTTATCCAATTCTTAAAATTATTCTGTTCCCAGTCCATGCTATTGGTAGTTGCAGTCGCGGTCCGTTTTACGTTTTCCTCTATACTCCGTAGAGTGCTACTCACACAACTGCTTCTTCTACTGCTACCGCTTACCACTCACTTGTATGTTTTACTGCTGTAGTTTGAAACTTGACTTATTTTTCACCCTTACTTCAGCACCGCCTATGTTATCAACAGTATCACCCATCTTTAACTTGGCAACATAGGTCTAATTCAATAATACGACTTTTTCTCTGAGTCACAATTACAAGAGTTCAACAAATCAGATGTTTTCTCGCAATCCACTTCACTCTAATATAAAACTTTATATTTAAAAGAAAACAAAAAACCATCAGATTTCGTAGGTCAGTTGACAAATATTTTATTAAATAAATAATTATTTATCTCAAGGCAAATAGGAAACATTGAGATCTTTGTTATAAGTGGCAAGTAATACTAAGATTATTGCAGTATACTTTTTTTTCCTATTACTGCCACATTAAGTGGTGTATGGTGAGTGCATTTCTGAGCTTGTTTTAAGGAACTGCATAATTTGTCTTTAATTTTGTCAGAATTTGCTAAAGTTTAATCTGATAGTTACAGAAATTTTATAGTTATTTCTGCTTTAAATTCAGATATGGCTTTCTATTTAAGATCTTTATCTTTAGGCAAAGCAATTGAGTTTGTAAGTGTGAAGTAACAATTAATTTTGCACTTTGTCATTTAAAATCTTACTCTTTAGTGGAACGTAATTTTCTGTTATTTCCTTTTCTGGTTTGGAAAGTAGTTTAATGTTAATTCTGTTCGTCTCTTTTGGTTAATGCTTATTAAGTTGCTAGTTAAGAACTTACTAATGGTCATGCCGTTAAGTAGAAGCAGATAATTTATATGCGATATTTACTAGAAATTAAATAGATAATTAAATCAGTAATAATGTTGAATGAAGGCATAGGAAACTGGTTCACAACAAAAAAAAAGAAAGAAACCAGCTTTAAAGAAATAAAAACGTTTTGTCAATTTTTTAAAACAAAACAAAGATTAAACTTATAATATGTTTCATTAATCAGATTTATAGTAAAACGACATTGTTATCACTCAGCAAACTTAGAATTTGCCATGCTCTGTAACAAAACTTGGTCATCAATGTAGTGGTCGCTCAAATCACAAAGCCTAAGTGCGAAACAACAGCAGAAGAATGTAGAACAATTATTTTTTTAAATGCTGGAAGCAGTTGACGTGGCCACAAAGAAGAACCTACATCACTTTTCAAGTAGGGGTCTCAAAACTCGAACCAAGCTGTCTTTGAACCGATTTATTTCTGTGTCGGGATTTGTCTTTTAAGTGTTTTTTTTTCTTCCGAGTTTGACAAAGTGCGGGTCTGTGCCGAAAGGTTTTCTTCGACGTTTGACTTGTCACTAAAAACAAATAATCGTTGTGTTAGAAATGCCTCAACTTTTTTTAAAAACATCAATCTACCAACTTTAAAATCCGTCGAGATCCCATCTGATACTAAAAGGACGAATGTTGCATCATTTACATATTACTCATTTACCTATTTTTTATGGACAACCTACTTTAAATGCATAACCATCATTCTCGGAAGGACATATCAAAACTTTATTTAGAACCAACGGTACAATCAAAAGCCAACCTTTACACGCTGTATGTTTATCATTGCATTTAAAATAAGGAGAGTCTAGTTTTACAGTGGACGTTTGAAAATGTATATGACGGCGAAAATTAGGGAATTTTGCAACCAAAGAAATACCAATGTGAGGATTGTGTAGCTTTTAAAGCTGAACTGATAGACGAACCAACTTACAAGTAACATGTGCAGCAGACAATCAGAGTTCCAGAGGAAAAGCTAATAGATACAAACGTGCATTAAATAAGAAAATTAATCTAATTACTTGCAATGTTAAAGCTGTACAGCAAACTACTAAACAAAAGCCTCATGAATTTTTTTCAAGTCAAAATTAAATAGTAATAAATACTTGATTCATGCTTGTGTTACTAAGGATTTTATGTGCTACTGTAAGACTAAAGTAAAATGTGATTTTAGTGCATTGTTGATTATCAGTTGTCTCTTAAACTATTAAGAAAGTAAATATTAAAAATCATCAGATTCCTATTGTTATTTATTTTCATGGGTGTACCTGCCAGAACCAAAATGCATTTTTGTCCAACGCATTATTAAATTTTGCAATAAAATCAAACAAAACTGTAACCCAGAAGTTTTAAATAAGAAGCGAACTCAAATTGAAGTTAAATCAGTTCACAGTTGCATCAAAGCCAAGAAAACGGAGCAAAAAATTTATCATATTTTTGATTTTGTGGACAATGCAATGCCCGTTCAAATCCAACCTCATTTTACAAGATTTTTAAATCACACGTTTTTAAAAACTGCTCTTAACGCTAAATGCTTTAGTATAAATCTATCAGGCTATGAAAAAAACTAAAGATCCTGTTGTTGTTGAAATTCGTGCTTTGAAGTACAAACCAAATGGCCTAATTTACTTTAAGTGTGATATTGATTTTAAGGCAAAAGTGCTTCTTAAACAACTAGTAGTTTAACTAGTTTTGAAATAGTATCCAAGACTATATAAAAATCAACTTTCACTACCTGCTTGCGACTGTTCTCACTTGCAACATGTGAAACGCATCATTTTGTCTCAGCACCATTTAGTTTACAAATCGCTTCTTTATGTATGTTTGTGAATTTCTTTTGTTATTTAAGTACTAAAAAATAGTGATCTGGTACGAAAATATTTTAAAAATTGTGTATAAAAAACCTTTATCTTATGAAATACTAATTTGATTAAAACCTATAAATTCTTTAAAACATTGGTCATTTTGTATAATTGTTAATTAAAAATAAAATTCTTCAAACGTTGTTGTAACGTATGTTTGATCGTTAAAATCAGCGTAAGTATTATCCTTTATCCTATTATTCCTTAAAGAACCTTTAGTATATAAACGTGATTACTAATACATTTAAACTAACTTAAAGCCCTATAAATTTATTGTTAGGAATTTTCATCTCGGCATTATATATATTTGTTTCTTAAAATCGAAGCGTGTATTGAATTTAGTAGACTCACGAAAGTGTGATTAAAAGAATTAGATGAAGTTGAAGCTGAATGATTTAGGCCGTGCACTAGACTTAAGACAAAATGACTCTTTACCAACAAATAGAACATTTTTCACTTTTTAACAAGTTTGAAAAGTTTAAAATGTTCTATTTACATGTTTTCAAAAGAGCTAAATGTTTTCTGAATAGAATATTTATTACGTCTTTTGTAGGCGGCACCTAAGTGTTTGTCATAAGTACAACACAGTCAGTAACATTACTACTTTTGTGGACAAACCCAGTGTCTACGTCGTAAGATCAATACAGTCAGACAACTCGAAAGAGACCTCGACAGCAGCTACCAATTAAATGAACTTGGAATATAATGACTAAAAAAATCGTATGGACTTGTAACAGAATGATTATAGTTGTGCACTTGACTTGCGTATATATATATACAATACTAAAGTAGAATTTAAGATGCAGCCTGTATAAAATATCCCAATTAAAAAAATAAAATTAAATTTAAAAAAGTAATTATTGCAGTATGCATTTAAAATTAAAAATAACATCTGGTAAATAATGAGTACTTTTTATTGAAAAAACAATTTTATTTATTTAAAATTCTTTGGAATTTTTAGTATTATTATTATTACAAAGACTTGTAACGACTATTATTAGGAATATCACATAGTTTAATGATAAATTTAGTATTATCTAATCCTTGTGTACTGATACGACAAAAACATTTTAATATACCGTATCGTTCATTTGATTTTTTAACCCTTAGCAGACCCAAAACATATTACTTGCGATTTAGAAGCACTGTTTCTAAAATGTTGTACATCGGTGTGACTGCATTGTCAACTTTTTAAAGCAATCTCGTATCTAGACCCGTTAGAACCCTTGTTATTTTTATCACTCCTTAATCAATTTTATCATCCAAATCTGTGAATAATTTACCTTTTGATGCAACTTTATGATGCAACCTTAAATCTTGTTGCTGCTAATAACGTTCTATTAAATCAATAATTCGAATATGTTCTTTGATTTTGAATATATTTAGCATAAATTTTAATATTTAAATTAGTTTCTTCTTAAATATGATTGCTAATTAGAGTTTTAAGCCACTTTATGTTTTTTAAATCAGAAGTTTGATAAACATTATCACCTTCTTGCATTTAATTACAGTACTTAGGTTTTCTTTATTCACTAAATTAGCGACAAATCTTTTAACTGAGTTCTTTCTTTATTTATTTTCTTGAATTTAGCATCATCACATGTAGATTGTTTTTGTATTTTAATAAATGAATGAATTTTGATAAATTTTTGTTACCGCAGCATACTCTTTATCTAGTTTTAAAATCATCTACTAAAAATTTTCAGTACAGCACTTAAGAAGTCATTTAGCGCACTTGTATTCATGATATTATTGATTACTTCCTAACACAAACAACTACAAGCATTTGTACCAATACCTTGTAATTTATAAGTTAAATAAACAATATTTAAATTTAAATAGTCACACAGTTTTACAGGTAGTTTATATTTAAACGACTCGAAATAACAATTTCATATACTGTGTTTATACTATAAAGTTAAATGTGTACCAGAATAAATAGTACTATTTAGATTAAATATACCAATTTCTATATTAAAGGGCCTTTGCGGTATTGCATCACCTATAAATACACCTTTAAACATACTACCTATTAATTGTCTAGAATATTTATCTATGTTGTATTTGTTTACGCGCATATAAATAAGTGTTTAAAACATGACTAAAACCTTTCTTTCTTAATCTCATATGAAGTGATTTTGATTCAGCTAATTGTTTATTTTCGGACTTTTTAATTATAACTACATTTTTAGTGTGACTTACCTCTGCAGATGCAGCACGCGATCACTTGCAATTGCTGCTTTTTTAGCCATCAAAGGAGTTATAGCTAAAAGAGGTAAAGCACCGCAAGTTTTAATATGATTTGATAAATATGTAATACTATTTTTACATTGAACAGTTGATAATTTTAAACTTAAACTTGCTTTTTAGATGCTGAGCTTCAGCATCTAATAAAATGGTCATGTCAGTCTGTCCGTCTGTCCGTCCGTCCGTTGGCCGTACACTACAGGTCACAGTATTTAACGGATGTGCTTTAAAATTGTTTTAATGGATCAC
>JAQFZE010000538.1:0-25173 GCA_034695245.1 Dicyrtomina saundersi | reverse complement strand
CCCCTCCCTCCTTCTCAATAAATTCAAAAATAAAATAATGCTCTGTATTAAGTATGTAGTACTATTCATTGTACCTGACGCATAACGAGTAAAAATAAAATATCCTATACAAGACTGGTCACTGGTTTAATGATAAAATTATTTCTTTTTAAGGTTTCAATTTTTAATCGTTTAACAATTCAGTGTTTTTGATTAAAATAGAGATCCAGTAAACAGTTTTTTGATTTGTCTTGACACGCATGTTATGCAGTCTTTAGTTTTGCAGCTATGACTGTGTTCCCAGATTTTGGTAGCTCTAAGAAAGACTTTGATAACATAATAATATGTAGTGATACATTTGAACTCACAATGCTTTATTTGATCTTAGGGTTTACAATATTAGCATACGTGTATAAATTAATTTAATGTCTATCTCTTCCTTGTACAGAATGGACAGCTTTTATTGCAAGTAAACTTAGTAAACATATAATTCAAAGTACGCTACACATAATTGATAATCATACATATTTACCGCATTCACTTACGACTACGACTGTATACTAACTATTACTATATGTACTTACTTGACTGTTCTGCTCCCCATGTCAATTCTAATCAAGGCAATTCGGTATTATATAGTATCATTATTATATGGTCTACTCTACGAGTTTTTGTCTTAATATTTTATTAGACAGCTCGAAGCAACATTGTAGCCGGAAGATGGGCAGTGCAAACTTTAATTTAAAGCGCTTATTCAGTGCGTCAGCTAATATAGGCCAATTTACATTTGTACTTAAATGCGTGTTGAGTACAATTATGCTTTTACATTTGAAATTGAAATTATAACACATACATGTAACAAGCGATGTAGACAAGTAATTTATGATGACGTAATCATAGCTATATAAAATTGGACGTTTTAAAATTCGCTAACCAAGTTAATTTTTATCTACAACTCTATCATTTTGATTTAAAAATACGTACTATACATAAGTTTTGAGTATGTTACAAATATATTATTTCTCCTTCTTTAATTCTTTCCTTATACATTCCTTATACAAGTATATACTATACCTCGCACTGGTTATTAAAAAAAATAATGGATAAATCCAAGTCATTAAATTTTTTCATCTTTAGATCCATCATTAAATATAATGATCACTAACTTGAATGCAAATCTTGTTTGGCTTCAAATGAAGCCGCATGTTATGGAATTCATATAGAATATAACATAGTAATATGAGCTAGCACTCCATTGCTGCTCTTGATATTTGCCTTATTTGAATAAATGTGCGTCAAATTCATCTAAAAAATGTTTGAAAGTTCTTTCAGAAAATCACGCAAATAACTATATGTAACATAATTTTGTACAGCAATTTATTGCTGATTGTGAGTACCAATTATTTGAATGTAATATTTTAATACAAGATAAGACAAAGGTTTATTTACTATGGATGTTAATTTTTAAATCGGTATTTGCAAATAAGGGAACTTAAAAGTTACCATTACGTCCCCTTAATAACATGCACGAGACAAGGTAATTTAAATTTATAAAAGTAAATTTTTTGAAAAAAATAAAGCTTCGAAATAAAGGATCTTCAAAATTGTCTATATATCTGCCTGCAGAGATAGAGTTTTGAAATCAATTTAAGATCAGAGGTAAATTTCAAGAGCAATAAGTGAATATTTATCAGTTATTTAACTGCAGCATGTGTTGCACTATTGTCTGCAGATTCTCAAAGCTATAGGCACCTGGCACCTTTTGCTTTGTTATGAAATCGTGACAACCTTGCAAGGTTATGAACCGCAGACCGCAGCATAATTAGTGTATAAGTTTACTTTATATACTGCTGCGGTCTGCTGTTATACAGCATACTTTTGAACATAATTACATACATGCAAGCGTTGAGGGCCATTGATTGCATACCTTTCGATTTGGGCTTTTATCTGTTTCTGGTTGCAGCATAGTAGTATATTATTAAGGAATTGAAAAAAAATTCAACGTTCAACGTTGGATACTGACAGCAGATTGTTGTCTTTCCCATGGAAATGTAGCCATAGGCCAGGAGCAACAAATTATTTCATTTTCATCTTCCTTCCTTTCGTGTTAACAGTGGATCCCTAGTTTTGTTGTGCACGTAAAATATAGCTGTAAACTGGTTTCATTCAAAGAATTTCAAAGCAAATTATGTAAATTAGCATGTAAATACAAGGTCAATCAAACCTCTGCTCTAGAACAAAAGGTAGGTACTTACAGATAATTGCGGTGCATTTACATAAACTTGTGCACTTCCAACTTCCATGCATGAACGATTACACATTTAATTTACGGCGTGTATTAAGTACATATGCACAGTTCAGGGTATGAGGAAAATAAACAATAAACTAAACTAATAATGCTGATTGAATTTTACATAGTTGGTAACGTAAAAAACACAAAAAAACAGATTTTAATCGAGTTTAAAAACTCAGGGCACCTTCAACCTCTACTATAGGCAGTAGTCAGCGGCGGGCTGGCGGTACTGGAAATCGGCCCAATCCCTATAGGAACCCTCGCTATCTGGGCCAAATCGGAGGCCCTTTTAATTTAGATGTCCAATTAAGTGTAATGCTAAAGCATACAAAGTGTTTTTCAAGATGGCTGCCGTCACCATTTTTAGAGGCCCTATAACCACGTTTTCCCGAGTCCCTTTGGAGGCCCCAGTCCGCCCCTGCCTACCATAGTGACCACTTTACAAAATAGTAGTAAGGGCATATCGCAGTCAGTGCAATAAGTCGAGAAGAGAAGAAGAAATTGTACGAGGAAATTAACATGATTGGCGAGGACGACATCCATATGTATGGTTTTGCACCTGAGCGTTTAGAATAAAAAATAATTTAGGATTTAGGAGCATATATTTTATTACCGTATTTCCTGTTATAGACCACGGGTCTGTAATTGTACACGGGCCTGTATTAGTACACGGGTCTCGGAGGTCTGAATTTGAATAGTACACGGGGTGTACTATTACAGGAAATACGGCAGGTATACTTATGTACCCTATGTTTTTTCTTACAAAATGACCAAACAAGATAAATAGTGGTTGCTACTACCCGAGGGTCATGTCAAATAGCCCACAATCATTTATATAACATGAATTTATCTAATAGCTAGTTTATAGAATTAATAAGTACCTATAAAACTTTTTTGTAATATATGTAAAGTATTTCTTTCTATTCCTAAAAATATGCATTGTTCTTAATGCGTCTTTATGGCAAGCGTTAACGCCAGTTGTAAATAAGTAAAATTACTATCTCTCTTAATGCCGATCCGATGACAGTGTAATTTTGAGAGAGAAAGATATATCTAATTTCATGAATACGGTCGTAGCATTTGCAATAAGTAATATTATACGATATCCTAGAAACGAAACAACATATTAAAAATTTTGCTTATAGTTAGGTACTTATAATAGCTATGTAAGATGTAATTTCACGCCATTATCTGTAAAGTTTCAAGTTCAGAGGTACTGATCGATTCAATGCCAATACTAAATAATGCATGCACTTAGGCCAAATGCCATATCCATGTCGCCTTTGTTGAATAAAACTTTTATAAAAATAAATGAACAAATTAAATATCTGCTTTTATGACGCGATTGATCAAATGAATAAATTAATATTGACGACCTAACTAACACGGTAAACTGTATGATACTCAATAAGCATTTTTATTTTTGTTGAAAAGTTTAACTGTAACACTGCCACACTGCTGCCACATATTATACTTTTAATTATTCAATGTGCTACATAATTTTAAGCGTTGACTACTGCAGATACCGTATATCCTACAATAATGCGCGAGTCTGAAAGATCTCGCAGTTTGAATAGTACGCGGGTCTGTTTTATTCCTCTGGTGGGTTGAAACTGAAATGATACAGGGATACTCTGACTTCCGTGGGAGTCTGTATATTTAAAAAAAGCTGTACATTTATACCTAATTAGAATTATCTGACTGCGTTTTATTTTAAAATCTATTTAGAAATAAATGATCCATTTTAATTACCCCGTTGTTTGCAAGCTGATGCGATGGCTGGAGAAATTGATTTTCATAAATCGTAAATTCATACAGTGTATATAGTACGCGGGTCTGTTATAGTTTTCGGCTCGGACAAGTGAGAAGTGTCAGTTTGAATAGTACGCGGGCTCGTGGGCGCACTATGATTGAATATACGGTATATATACATATGGTATATATAAGTGACATTTAAGTATATACCTTAACTAACTATACATATTATATTTAAAGCATCATCTACTGCAAACTGCAGGCTTCCTATGCTGGTGAGGACAAGCATATAAATTATAGTATTTTATTTAGACGACAATGCTGATCATAATATCATAATATAGTTAAAAGTTTAAAAGAAGATTCAATTGTGATTTTTGAATTATTATATACCGTTTCAGTATTTTTGAATTTCCACGGAATAACAATACCCAAATTAAACGAGCTAACCTAAAACCGTAGTAGTTTTAATTTCCATGACTTGAAGTAGTTCGACACTCAAATATTTCTCAGGTTACTTACCTTGTTGTAGCACAATTCCAAAATTAACTTTCCGAATAAGAACAGACAGCAGCCCCAGGGTTGTTTATTGACACGAATTCTTATGCAATCTATTAAAAAGTCCTTTAGGTATTAACTGACTAGTAAGTTACACGATATGTAACTATGTAAGCACCTTGTAACCTAGTATGAATTTATGCCTTAAAATTTCTAATGTAATTAGTAATTATTCTGAATGAAATAGCAACTTAATTATTGTGAAAATTTCAATTTTTTAAGATGTTCATAGTTATACGTAACTGATTGTCAGTCTAAACTAAACAAAAAAATAATTTAATAAATAATGAATCCGTCCATCAACAAAGGTATTTTTTAAAGATTTCGATTATGATAATGATCATCTACGCCGGAGAGGATACTTCAATCTTATTAAAATAGTTCCTATAATATTATCATAGCTACTTTCATACATTTTTTTGTTACGGATAGGGCTATTTTACTGAGGGCGTAATTGACTCAATTCAAGATAGGTTGCTGCGCTTGAGTGAATTGGTTAATTTTGGGATCCCAAAGCATTGTATTCCAATATCAACGAGATTAATGCAAAGTACGTTAACGCAATAACAGCTGGAAATAAAGTGATGGTGACTGTCAACACATGCAGCAACGTCTACCTGAGGGAACATTAATTAAGAATAAATCAACCGTAATGTCAATCCAGGGGGAACCATAGTTTTTAATATTCGTGTGTATATTTTTATTAACATAACGATGTTCTGCTTAGTTGCATATTATTACAATTCGCGCTATAATATAGTAAAACATCTAAAAGAATAATAGAGATTTGTACGTGTTCATTAACGTAAATAAAATACCCATGTGCTGCATAGTAGCTACTAGTTAGTTTTGTATGCTCACGCTTGTAATTGATTTGTCTTTGTGTGGCATTTAAATTAAACAACTTGCTTTAGAAAAGTTTCACATTTTATAAAAAACTATACTGAACCAAAGCAACCATGCAAAAACGGACCAAGAACCCGAAATGAAAATTCGACAAAAAATATTACCCAAAAATACTTTACACATCAACCAACGTACCAGACGTAAAATAAGAGAAGAGGAAAGATGGCAATATTGTAATTTTTCAAATTCAAGTCATAAATAATAGTAGTAGTTAGCACTCTGTATGTATTTATTCTTTTTAACTCATTCCTGAATCCTTAAATAATTCTTAAATAAACGTTAATGTTAAAAATACGTAATTAATACTATAATAATCCACGAGCAATATTCTAAGTAATATTAGGGAAGAAATTAATAATGGTAAATTAAATTAGGGATTATATTACTTCGCGCCTACATGTATACGAGTGATTCGATTTCTCGATCTCTGAAATTATTTGTTAGACGCTAATTATACAGCTAAAAAAACTATTACTCTTTTGAGCTTCATTTAAATCGTAAAATGGTAAAGCACGCTATTTCATAATTATTTTAAAAGCTTACTCACAGGAATAGTAGTATGAAAATCGTATTTGCTATCGGTACATATAAATATTCGTTTTTATAACTAGTTCAATATTTTAACGCTTATATCAATTTTTAACGAGCAAAAAAATACCATATTTGTGGTATACAATCTAGATATTTTTCAGATATATTATGTATTTCCAAGAGAAGAGATAGCTATAAATGACATTAAGAGTCTTATTCTAGCCCCAGTCTTCCTCCGTAAAGGTAGGGATAACTTTTACTGTGTCGGCTCTTGGAGGAAAGTTGTGATTTTCACTCGGAGAACTTGGTGGCATATCAAAACGTTCTGCATCCGGGGTAGGGGATTCAATCTCAGGGATTTCCCGAGAACGATTAGAAGATTGAGAGTTTGAGTTTGAATCGATGGATGATGTATTTGATGTATTTGGTGGTGAATTTTGGTAATTAGTTGGAAGTTCTTTATTAGCCAGTGGAGGAGATCTACGTCGAGTATTTTCATAATGAATTCCGGAGGACGATGGTGGAGGTGAGCTGGGCGGTCTTCTGGAGTTATTACCATTATTATTAGCACTTAAAGAGTTGGAATTCTCTTTCGGTGGACCATTTACACCGGGATGAAGAAAAGTGCATTTATCCCCTTCTCGACAAAACCCTTTGGCGAAATAGTTGCATAGTGTTTGTTGGCGACGACCACCTGGAAAATGGAATAATGAAAGAGAAAGACATTTCAGATTTCAGTTAGTTCAGTTTTAAACTAAGTTTTAAAGTTAACTATATTCAAAATATATAAATGAATTTAATTCAATTTTATTTTATATTCTCACCTGAAGGCCTTTTGTACGATCCTCGGTCTCTATCATGACTCCTGTAATCTCGATCGTTATCGTAACGTTCTGCTCGGTCCCGTCCACGATCCCTAAAATCCCGATCACGACTACGACTATCTCCACGTCCAGGTCGATGATGATCTCTATCCCTATTTCGTGTGTCCCTATCATCCCTGTCATTGTGCCTATCGTTCCTTCGCATTTCACGGTAGTCAACATCTCTGGAACCTCTTACTCCTTGGCTTTGTCCATGCTGCTGTGTGTGATGCCTAGGTGGTCCAGAATCATCTCTACCAGCTGTATTTAGAGTTGGATCAAATTGCGGAGGCATTCCAAAAGCTCCGAAATTCGCTGGGGGTGGAACTGGTTGTGGTTGTGACAAGTGTGACTGTTGCTGCATTTGGGAAATTGTCATATTACCCACTACAGGTGGAGGGGTGGCAAATGATGGGAATCCAAAGGCTTGTAACGGCTGGAATGCATTGACTTGAGGAACATTGCCAGCTGTTTGAAAACCGGGAAAACCAGCCGTTTCTTGAGCCACCTTCAAAATTTCAACAAAAAAATAGTTAATAGTTTTAGTCCATTTTATCACACATCCAAGCTAAGGTTTTAGAAAAAATTACAACAATATTTTCTTTTAATAAGATAAATACTAACGAAATAAGCTGCCTTTACCTTCCAAGGATCAGTGACTTGTTGAGCCTGAGCGGTAACTTGATTGAAAGTTTGTACCCACGGATTAAAGGTATCCATGCTTCCAACACCCACTCCGATTTGTTGAGCAACCGGATTGTAAGCATTGGGGAACGCAAGATTGGGGTCAATTATGGGAGTTTGGACTGGAATAGTATTTTGAACTATAGAAGACTGCATGGTAGCGAGATTGTTATTTTTATTTTTAGGTGGACTGATTATGCCAACAACCGGTCTTGGCCAAGGTTTATTACGGTAATCATATAGTTTCGTGAGAACAGGAACATCATCGGCTGAAATCATCCTATAAAAAATGTACAATGGGAATTTCTATTAGTAAAATTTATACACACTACATTTATAGGTTTGCGACATTAATCAAATAAAATCAGATTGTTAAAAACATTAGATTTGTCTCCATACGTTGGAATGTTATTCGAATCAATTTCCATATTGGTGACATCAACTTCAGATGGATGATCCGGAAGATTAGAACCGGGGAAATAAAATACTTGAAGGATACTTCTTTCTCTCTCATCCTGAATCTGTTCCTCTTTACTATTAGCCTCATGATGGATTGTCCCCTCAGGGAATATAATTTGTCTAGGCTTCACCCATGAGAATCTTTCTTCAGGCTGATTTCCAAATTCCTTTTGTTTCCAATTATTAGCATTACTACACTTTTCTTCAGATCTCTCCATAAGTTTCATTTCAGAAAAGTTTTTGATTTGTTTCGTCACATTCACTCTCTCCGTCTCGTCCATCTCGAAGAAATGATATTCTTTCAATTCCTCGTCTTCTCGCCATCTCACTAGTTTCTTAGTTCTTCCTTTCGGTCGGTGAATGCACAAACAACTCTTTAATTTCCCTTCCCATTCCTCTGGAGCGAAATCATCTACAATGTCAGTGACATTCTCATCTAATTTTCCCGAGCCAATGTCAGAAGTGGTCGGAGCAGCAGAAGAGACAGCACTCACACTACCCACAAGATCACTTGTTGCGTCGACTTTGTTTGAATCCGAAGTAACAGTATTGGCACCATCATCATCACTATCATTGAGAGTGTCACGATAAAAGTTAATCATTGGCTTAGTAATATTAGCATTTGAACTTGGCAACTCTTGAGTTGGACTCTCTTTTTCACCAGAAAGCGAGGCGGCTGTTGACCCTAACGTGTGATTTGTACTTAAATTATCTTTATCCTTTATTGGATCCGCACTAGATGAAATTCGGCGCCTTCTTTTATTTTTGGCGGGTTCCCGGGTAGCATTGAGAGTATCCATAAAGAGACTACTTTCTTGAATAACCTGTGCTTTCTTAACTGTGGACGATGCGGAGTCCTTCCCCTTATTGGTTTTCTCATCTTTCCCTTTCTTGTCTTTTGGAGATTTCTCTTTCGAATCCTTAATCTTGTCGGAACTTGAAAGAGCTTCGTCGAATTTAAGCTTCTTGGCATCCCCAGTTTTAGTTGCTGAGTCAATGGAAGGTCTTTTCGTGGTCGCCCTGCCCGACGATGATGTAGAAGCACCACTAATAGCATCCTCAAATGAACCCGAATTACTTGACTTCTCAGCCTTAGCATCCAAATCAGTAAGTTTCGGCTTAATTTTCGCCCCTTTCGTCATGGTTTCAAGGAGATCCATGTTTTTCGACTTGGCGCTTACATAAACTTTAACTTGGTGACGACGCTCCTTGGTAGGGCCAATTTCCTTGGTTTCGGGTCTAGAAAATTCACCTAAGCCTGTCGCATCTGCCAGTTCATCATCTTTTACATCCTTCTCAGAACTAGAACCATCCGGATCCTTATCATTGTCTTTACTACCTTTCCCGGTTTTATCATTCTTCTCCTTGGTAATTTTCTCCTTTTTAGGCTCCTCCTTTGCACCCGGCACTCCGATCAAGTCTGTAAAACTGGGTTTGGGTTTTTTGGGGATTTTGACAGTTGCTGTCGTACTCGCGCTAGCCCCGTATATTTCCTTAAGTGTCTGATCATTCTTTTGTTTCTGCTTATCATCTTCTGACTTTTTCTTTTCCATCTTTATATCTTCTGACCTCTCCTTCATTCTCCTTTTAGCTTCTTTCGTCTTTTGTTTTAATTTTTCCGCTTTCTCTGCCTCCGCAGCGGCAGCCGCGGCGGCGGCGGAGGATTGTTTAGAAGATCGTTTAGTTGTGGATGACTGTTTCTTGGAGCTTGTGCCACTGGAAGCACTGGAAGTACTTGAATTAGGAGATTTTGAAGACTTGGATATCACCGAGGTATTTCCTGTTATCACTGTAGTTGCTGCACTAGGTTTAGCTTTACTTTTTGAAGCTGCTGTAGCGCCAACAACAGGAACAACCCCTTTAGTGGTGTCAGGTGATGGGGTTGCTAATGCTGCTGGTACGGTTTCTGGAATTGTAGAAGTCGTCGTCGCCATCGGCTGAGGATCTATTAATACAATCGCCTTTGCATTCTTCGAGTACGTTTTCATTACTTTCTTTGGAGTGCCGGCGACGGCCAAACCATCAGGCTTATTTACATTGTTTGCAGCAGCAGCTGCAGCAGCAGCTGCTGCAGCCGCGCTTGCTGCAGCCGCGGTCTGATTTTTCATGGCAGTGATTGCAGGATCTTTGCGAGGCCGTTTCCGCTTCGTTGGCTCAGGGGGAACAGGTGATGGTGTTGTTGAAGATGCAACTTCCGGTGACATGCTTGTAACTGATGAGGTCACCTGTTGATCTTGGGTCAATTGTGGAACGGCTAGAGGAGGAGGCTGCTGATGAAGAATGGTGTTGGGTGGAGCCATAACACCACCGCCTGAACCCGCAACCACGGATAACATATTAAGTTTATCAACAGTCTCATTATCAGCAACTTGAAGTTGCATTAAAAAACGCTGGCCATTATGAGTGACGAAGCAGACCCGCTCCTTATTTACATTATCTACTGGCTGAGCCGGTGACACTTGCACTGGATTTCCTTGCTGCTGTATCACCACCGATCTTTGACCACCACTCGTTTTAATCACAATCCGAGGGATGGCAGGTGATGAACTCACAACAGGCATTGTTGGCGTTGCTGCGGTTGTGGCTATCGAATGAATGACCGACGGACTCGCGTTATTAGCCTGAATAATAAATGGTGATTGTTGTTGGAGGGAATCACTAGCTACGCTCACATTCGTATTATTATCCATTAGATTACTGCCAATAGCATTATTACTACTTGCTGTTTGCAAAAGTTGCATAGTATGATTCCTGTCAGTCTCTGCTGAATTCAATTCACCCAGATGTTGGTCAATTGTTTTGGTAAATAAATCTGGATTAAAATCCATCATTTCATTCAAATCAACATTGTTTATATCATAGTCTACATCCATGTCTATAGTATTTGGTTGACCCTCACTTGCAAACACACTATTGTCATTCAAATTATTGGGGTTTATTAATCCGGAATCGTCAGTCACGGCTAACTGAACCATATTTTGCATAACAAATCCAGCACTGGCAATATTTGTGTTTAAATGTATTGACGATGGCTGTGGAACTTGCCCCACTTGTTGCTGTTGCTGACTTCCAGAATCCTCGTTTCTTGCTATCGTTATCCACTTGGATACTAACTTTTCTGCTAACGACTTTGTGTCTGTAAAAGTACATCAAATATTAGTATTATCAATAAAATAAGCGATGCAAACTTCACTAGCATGCGGCAACAACGTTGTACATAAAAAGCATATTTACATTCACAATCTGTAAAATTAAAATAATTTAAATTAACTCACTTGCCACGTCCCACTTATTCGAAATTTGTTTTACTTCTTTAGGCAATGAGTTCGCGCGAAGGCGATCAACAGATGCAGGCGTGACAATGAGTAGAGTTAATATTTCATTTAAAAGATCATGATTCTTTGCGTTCTTGGCTTCTACCGTCCAATTATGAAGCATTTCCCATCCTCCACGGTCCATAAATCTGAAATAAGGTTTCGGGGAAAAACACAATCGTAATATTTTTACATTCAAAGCCATATAGGTAACTCAGTAGCTGGTGCAACCAATGCGGAGGCATTTACAATGCGCACATCCTACATGCACTATTTAAATAGGCGATTTAATTTAAAACATTAGTTAGCTATAATGCCAAAAAACATGTGTTCCACTTACACATTCAGAACGTCCGGGGCAGTAGCTTTGAGAATATTTATATATGTACATTTGCTCACGAGTTTCTTCGAAAATTTTGTCATCAAGCTGAAAAATATAAATAAAAGCAGAATGGAACCATTAGTATACTGTATTGACAAAAACAAATTTCAATAGCAAATAGCAATACTGAAAATTCAACCTATGCAAGACTATACATAAAGGCAAAGGCTTACTAATACGTCATTACGTAAGAAAAAAAAGTGTCATATGAGCAGAAACTTACACGAAGACTTTATCAACATCCTTGTCGGACTTTATTCCGCCCGTTTGGAGATTTAGTAAGGATTTTAAACACAAAAGTAATCTCGTTGGATCAATACGTGGCTGTCAAAAAATAAAAACAATTATTAGCTTTGTCCTGTCAATGTCATGATAATTTTATGTCGTAAGTATTATACACTCATTAAATCTAAATATTACATCCCTTTTAAACTCATAATCCATACAGTTTTTGTTTTACCACTGAAGTAAAAATTTAATACGCAAACGATGTAATACGTTTCACGTTGTAAAATCAACAGTAATTATATTACAACATACAACAGAGCTTCAAAACATTTCATGACATCGCAGTGCTACCCGAAGAAAGTCGTATGGTGGGCCATTTTCATACCCAAATTCAATCACATATTATCACGACATCAAGCTACCGCAGTGCAACGGCCATATCCTATGATTTACATTCAGACACATTCACCTTTAATAATTGTTTTAAACTGCGTTTTTTTTAGCGTTTCACTGACCTACATGAATCAAAATAGCTACATCATCATAAGTATAGAGAGAGAGAGAATTTTACTGCAATGGTCCCTACTTATATTCCCTGCATAAGCATAATGTTAATACACAATGGTGTGAAATACCTTTCCACTTTTGCTCAACTCATAATATAAGTTACTACAGTTTATAATCCTTTCCTGTACAAGAAACTACCTAATCTCTAATAAACTGCATCGAATTGCCTCTACCCTTTAAGCTCCATAATAATATAATGACGATAGCAATTCAAGAATCCTTCATAAACTATACACTACACTGCACTCATTTGTTTTCGTAAGGCGGCCCTCTCGCTCTCCCGTATAATTATACATGTTTAAATGCACTTTCATATTTGAGATTACTATTTTATGTTCTTTACTATTTGCTTCCTGTAGAAATAATGAGACCCGTCTTTTCCCAATGCAGTTTATTTGTTGATAATTTTTGTAATATAGTTAAAGCGTGTCGTGTTTATTTAATTGTAATTAGTACACTCGTACTGACTAGTAAATGACTAGTAGTTTGACTAGTTAAATGAGCGTGGATCCATTATCCAACACCAATCCAATGCATGCTTCCTTTTTTTTTTAAATTATTATCCTTGTTATACTGTCGTTCGTGTTGTATTTCCTTGTCTCCAAGTTCCTTTGGCATGGACCGAGTTTAATTCTATAGTATCTTTCCTGGGTTGTTGTGGTTGGTTTTAGTGTCTTCAAAGTTCAAAAATATTAAAAGTGTTAGTTTTAAGGTTCCGATGCTTGAAGATCAAAGGGGGAAAATTGCGTAATTATTATTCCGCTTATAGACACCGCTGTATTTATTCTATAACAACGAAATTGGAATGATATGACCAGGACCAGTTAAATCTGAAGTTGAGACTCACATTATTTTAATTTAATAATAATTCCTATTTTTATTGCATAGAGCATTATACACATGTAAAAACAGGAGAATAAACTCAATTATTTACTACCAACATAGACTAGCCTTATAAAGTACATATATGTATGTGACAAAATGTAGAGCGTGTAGATGCGATACTATTTTTAATAAGCGTTATCGTATCACAGATAAGATAGCATGAGACAGGGCACCACCATATACCACCGGCCCACCAGAATTATCGAAAATAAAGAACCAGACAGTCCAGACCAGCCAGAACCAGCCTCTAAAATCCTCGTTGTAAAAAATTACATCATTATCATTATCATCTATTTGCTAGTTACTAGTTGTCGTCGGTCGACAATAAAATATGATGAACACACGTAAGTAATAATGATGTTGCCAAAGTGAGCCAATACAAACAAAGCAGTAGTGGAGGGTATGTAGAAGAACATGGATGATGAGGTCGAGGTAGAATCGAAGATTTATAAATTGGAGCAATTAGAATCAGTATATCCGATGTTTACATCTATATCTTCGCGGCATGAAGATATCGAAATGGACACTATGCAGTCCACCATACCTCGCCATCGCATCATCGTCGCCGTCGTACTGCGCTAACTAGTATAAGATTCAATTATAGTATTCCCCCAAAAATGACTAGGTATATTTATGCTAAATTCTTTCAGTGTAATGTAAAACTGTATGGAGTATGGAATTCGAATTTCTCATCATTCTGAGAGTTGAAATTGGTTTGTTTTTAAAGAGCAATTTGATTTGTTTTTTTTACATTTGAATTTGGAATTTTTGAATTTGAGAGCATTGAGACCTACCATTCCGATTCATTCAGTCAGATTATCCTTTTGATTCTTGACAATGTAACTTATTTACATTCGCATTCGCTCATTTATTCTTATCTTCTGTACACATCATTTCCTATTATGTAGTTTCTATCGCTTATAGCCGGATAATCTTGGTCCAGTCTTGTTAATATTTTCTTCGGTATACGAACCACATGGATATTTTCGCTCAGCTGAAACAAATAAACAATTTACAATATTAATCACATGAGAACAGAATTTTGATAATAGTACACACATGCATTGAATAGCACCACCACTGAAATTAATTTGGGATTTGGGACACATTGCTGACTACCTTTAATTAATTATGAATTACTATTTACTACACTGAATAATTAATCATTATTGTTTTTAAACTTTATCAGAATATGTATTTCATATATGCTCATTCAAAATTGAAATCCAATATAGACCTCATCTTCCCCAGCTGCATCTCGAGACTCGCGTTTGTCTTCAATCAAAACTACCTGTCCTGTGCCTTTGCAATTGTATGTATGACCAACTAGTAAAAGCGTACATTGTAATGCATGTTCACCGCATACCATAAACCGTAAAGCGTGTGTAGCACGCCGAATATTTGCACACCAAATCTCCTTCCTTACTTCAATCTCTACTACACATTGAGCCTTAGCCTGACTAGTGAGCCTCACTGCGGAAACATCTACTTATTACGCCAGTATTTTTATGTAAGTACAGCACTGAATTTTGCACATTGTATTATGCAAAATGGACCGAGTTTTCGCAACTCGCTTTGCCCCACTCGTCCTCATCTTCTCGTACGTACCGTGAACAAAAAGTAAATAACCCTTTTGCATGACATCATTTATAATTTTACAAATAGCGCAATAATTAATTAATTAATCTTAACTAGACATACACCTACCCTTAACAATGTATCCATGGACGCATCTTACACAGAATTTTAAAATGCTGCCGCAAAAAAAAATTCTGCAATTGCCAATTTAGCCGGTAATCACTTCACAATTTGTGGTTAAACTATTTAACTAGTAGTGTCCACAAACTAAACAATCAAAGCTATATACTATGAAATATTAATCATTCCCATAAATTGTAAATATAAATGATTTTTTGTACTTTAAATGTAAGTACATACATCATTTACAAGTGGTACGTCCATAGGTTCAATGAAACCCATCATTTTAATTTGCCTCCTTCTTCTTGCTTAATTATTAATAATATATAATGAATAATCCACTCCTATCATTTTTTTAAAAATAATTCCCTTACTACTTACTAGTGTCAACTGCCTACAATTCGTATACAGAAGCCATCCCTCCTCTAAAAATCATACTTTGTGTCATCACACAAAACCAGACAGACCACCGCATTGGAATTGGAAGTTGGAATATACGATTAATCGTCCCTACTGTAATTTTAATGAACAAATAATGGTAGTTCTCTCCAACGATAGGTAAATTAGGTAGCATTTGCTTCAGCATACAAAACAGGGATAGGTAGGCTGATATCGATATGGAATCGACTAAAAGGTACTTCATATACTTGTCTCTGCCACACAGCACCAGCACTTTCCCATCGTACAGTAAAATCACAAAGCACTACTACAACCAAAATCAACCTGCTAGTACCCACGGTATGAACAAATATCCCACGAAAAAAAGTATGTATTCTCTTAACAACATACGAACAGTCATTTAAACATACAATGTGCACTCGGCCTCTCCGAAGTTTAGCACTTTGGGACATTCAACCAGGAGTATGTATCCCCATGCTTCAGATACCCACGGCATATCCAGCGTAGGGAACTTGCCGTAGCGTAGTGAAAACACAGGGTTCTTGGATACTTCGATGCTGTACATTGGAAGTGCAATGCGTTCAAAGTAGGTTACTCCACCACGCCCCCCTTCCCCTTAATACGTCCCCCAATATTCCCCTCCCCCCTACCACCTTCGCTCCCTCTTTAGATTTTGCGAGCGTAGAAAACCAACGCAAAAATTCGTATGAACGACTAAAAGCATGCTTTGACATGCCTCCTTCTGTGCTGTGAGCTATTGTGGCAGTGGCAAGTATTCCTTATTTGATTGTGCGTAAAAAGTGAGCTGCTTTTGATTATACGAGGAGGAACGAGGCAAGGCCAGCGCCAGGGGAGCCAACGTAGCGACCGACGACAACGTCAGCCATAAGGAAAAACGAACTATAGCGATAAAACGAAGGATGGGATGCAAAAGTTGAACTATAAAGTTGTATATACGTAAAATGTTGATGTAGGTAGTTAAATTTTTTTTTCTCTCCCGACGCCCAATATATATATAATTATATTCTGGTGCGCCTATTCGCTATTCGTATTTTCCAACTTGGATTTGTTTGTGTGTGAATACATACTAACCGTAAGGAAAATGAGTGGACGACAGCTTTTTTAGAGACGCCATCATGCCACCTCTGCTTTTTCCGTAGTAAAACTTGTACTGTCTTACGTAATGTCCAATCCATATATCCCAAACTCCAATTAATTATATTATAATCTCCATATAATACAGGGAAAAAAATTGTTTTTCGCAAATTTTGTACGGTATAACTTATAAAATACATTCTTACATATAGGTCTTGAATTCCAATGTTTTTAGCTGGGAATTCATTTTAAATGTTAAATGACATGAAATTAATTTAATATACTGAATAACATATTGTACTGAAGATTGTTGACTGTGCAGCATTAATACTATGCGGCAGGCAGGTGGTAAATTGAAAGAAAAAAAAATAATGCAAAAATGTCCCTGCTCCCCAATAAAAGTTAGTAACTAATATAAATGTAACATTACTAACTAGAAAACTAAATTTTCAATATTTCAAATGTCAATTAAAATCACCTTATTGTCTCTAGTATAATTGTACACACGCTTTTTAAGTCTTATAAAAAGTTAAAAAGTATTTTATACTCGTTGAAAAGAAATTGATGCAGTTGAGCGGAGTGGTGATGATGATTGATGAAGACGGTGGAATTGGGCTGATGGTTGTTGTGATGGAGGGGATAGTAGTAGTAGATGAGAAAACATTTATTAGATATTTTCTCAGTCAGTATTACTCTTGAGCTTCGAAGGGATTTTATAAAATCTGAATTTCAGTTTGAGAAACCCATTGATTCAATAATCCAAAATGAGCTGTGAGACTGAGACGTCGATCGAAGTCGAAGCCCCCCAAAATATCCTTATTGCAAGATTAATGAAATATATAGAGAATTTGGTTGTAGTTTTTCTTGTTATTTTATGTCTTTGTTGTTTCTTGATTGAGAACCTTGTCTTCCTTTGATTTTTTTGAATGTGTATTATTATAATTTTTTGGATCATACATCAAGATCAAGGTTCAAACCAGAGTCCGACTCTCTCTGAGATAAAGTTCAAAAAAGTGAAGGTTTTCTAAGTAATGGTAGTCGAAGGACTGATGACGAAACCCTGTGGCTGGCTGTGAAGCAAAATTGAAGAAGAAGAATAATCAGTATGGTGTGTGTCCCACAAAGCGGAAAATCTAAGCATCATCTGAAAATATAAATGAAAACAAAGATTTCCCTCGGTATAGGACTTGAAAACAATTTGTCACTTTTTAACACGAATCAATTAGATATTATATTTCCTAGTCATTCAGTCACTAATGTGTCACAAACCAAAGTACAAATAAAAACCCTTGATAAATTCAACTAAAATATATTAAATAAATTTTTGAATTAGGTCCAATTGAAATTTTTGAGCGTGTGAGACTTACCTCCTACTTCCTAACAACGCCATGACGAGAATGGGCAAGCAGACGGCGAGAGTGGGATTTTCCTGATTCTACGCAATGAAACGTATGTATGACGTAGGCGAAGAATAGTCCCATTCCATAGATTCCACCATAGGCTCCCTTATAGTTTTGAATTTTTTTCTATAGCACTGTGCTGACTGACTAAAAGTGAGCTGGTAGCGGGTGAAAGTCAGCCGAAGTTGGCCTTAAATGCCTCAAATGTTCGCTTGCTTCTCTTTTACTCAGGAGACTTGAGCGCTCTTCCGCCACTGAGGCGAGGTTCGTCCTTTATTTTTTATGAGAATTTCTCTGCGTGGATTCGACCGTGGTTCTTATGCCTGCCTGCTGGTGTACAATCCGAGAGCTTTGCACAACTTACAAATAGTTCTCAAAATGTTAACCGACAACATTTAAAGCATGCAACAACGGGTCCCCACCCCCTCTGTATCACTTGCATTACGTTTTTCAGTAAGTTTTGGAAGGTCCCTGGTCGTGGCTGTAAAGGCGTTAGAAGTCGCGTATGCAAAACATATTTTAAGTACTGGGGTATACCTACTGTCTACTGTACACTGGGTGGGTGCGACACAAGTTGGTTGGGGGTTGAGGGCGACGGGCAATATGTTCTATCTACTAACCTTTAGGCATGTTTAAACTATAAGGCTTAGGGATGGTCCGCAAATATCACTCACGTTATCACACTTTTAGGACCCAGCTACCCCTATATCATCATTTTAAGATTGCATAAACGTGTGTTTAACATTGCATGTCATCAATACCTATCTAGATCCACTGACCCTACCAATGACATCATTTATGGACGATCCCTTACTAGTCAATACGTGTAAGAGTAGTAAGTGGAATTAACAGTGCAGTGCAGTGAATCGGAAAGCCAATTGGAGATCTCACAACTAGCGCGGCTATTCAGTATATTTTTGAAACTCCACGAGCTTAAAAACAAAATCGAGGAGCCAGAGATTTATTTTTTGTTGTAACAATTGAAGATTGACAATTGATGGGCAAAACATCCAATTACCAACCATCGTAGTCAACAGTTGTTTTCTTTATCAATCGCCTTGTTCGTTAGTGTTTTGTTTTGTGGTGGTTGTGACTTGGTGAGTTCGTGACCTTTACCGTGACCCAGGACCCATCGTTCATCTAACTTGTAAGATTTCGTAGTTGTTCATTGTTGATTGTTAGCCGAGCCGAATACCAAATACAAAAAATAAATGCTATCCAGAACCAGATTGAAAATAAATACTGAATAGCCAATAACTTTCAACTTTGAACGTTGCAGGGTATTATCGAGTCAGTGTACATCTAAGAAAGAATTCACAGACAACCAACACCGATGAAATTGAATGTTCAACTAATTCAACCCTGAACGTAACGAGATTTTGCCATTGGATTCAATTATTTCATATTTGTACCCTCAACCTTTGACCTTAATCATCAAAAGACAGTATATTAACAATGTAAGTTGTATTTTAGTTATTAATATTAATTTAAAATGTATTATTCAATATCACGTAGCATAGTTCACAGTTTGTAATTTGCAATTCATAATAATCTTTGGTTACTATGTAATGTTCTAGTTGCTAATCACTAGTTGCTAGTGCTCATGGTTTAATTTGTTGATTTTGATTTTGATCAGAATTTTTGTTTAGGAAATCGATGGCGAAGCCATAATTACCGCTATTAAAATTTGACGTAGTATACTATTTTGTTTTACTTGCCTTTAAGTTTAATTTGAAAGTTGACTTGATTCTCAGGTTTGGAGTATGAAGCAGCTGTGGTTCAATAAAGTTATCACGGTTGACGTTGTTGAGTAGCAGTAAGTAGTGTCCTTTTCCTTCGTCGTCCGTACCCGTCTCCGTGCTATATAGCTTCAGAAAATTCGCTTTTCGAATCGGAGCGAGTTCAGTAATGACACATATAGAGTTACAGAGTTTAGCAAAAGCCCAAGTTGCAACTTGTACTTGTAACTTGCTATTGAGCTTACTACTAGTTCTAATCACTGGTGCTTGAAAAGATGAATGTAATTAGCAATGTAATGCCACTTTTGACTTTGGCGGATTAGCAAATAGTGCCTATACTATAATATGCTATACTATTAATTACTTGATTTCGGTTAGTGTATGTAAACCAAAGTATGTATATTTTAGGTTTAATGGTAGTTTGGAAATGACAACGGTTTTAGTAATGTGTTATTGTATAGGGGGTTTTCAGTTGTCCACAGATTTTGCGTATAAAATTCGGAAATAGAATGCAATAGTAACTAGTAAGTATCATTGATATTTACACTTGGTGGAGTCCTTATCTGGCGGAGTACTTTTGGTTATTTATGTGAACCTTTTAAATTATTATTTTCATATATTTAGGGACAGCAATGAAATTTGAAACATTGCAGTTTCGATACGTATGCTGTGCTAGGTATCAGCGAAAATAAAGGTTGTAAGTGGTAACCGAAATGGAAAATTATTCTGTCCTTTATGTGTGAAATAAGTTCAGAAAATCCAGTTCAGTAAAAATTTTAGAAAATCTTGCTTGATCGCAGGTTTAGAAATTCACCGTGCTTCTCAGTGCAGGAGCTTTCGAAGAGTGAATATGATTTTCTTCTTCATGGCATGCATGCATGGGTGGTATTGGAATGTTTGACAATGAGATTCGCGATTGGTTGCCACATTACACTGTTATGTATCCATGGAGATTCTTGTTATTGTTTGCAAAAGCATTAATTTCTGGTTTTAATAAAATTGTTGCATTGCAACCGTCAATCTCTAATTAAATTATTTCAACATAATTACATAATATTTCTTTTTGGGTTATGTTTTGCAGTTTTAGAATGAGGCGAGCATTGATATGCCTTCAAGAATTGAACAAGTCCTGCTTACGAGTGCCTGGAAATTTTCTTGTACGAAATCCATCTGGACGACACATAGAGACTTTACAACTCCCTCAATTGCAAATTCCAGCATTTACCACTACATGTAGAAACATACATGTATCCTGCTCAAATTCCAAAGAAACTACTGTGGAAGAAATAGACGGCAGCGAACCCGGCGCTTCAAAATTAACAGAGCCACCTCGAGATCCTGCAAAAGATAGAAGGGAAGTCATTCCTTTAGATGTTAGTATGCGTTACATGGAGAGCAACGGTATGTTTATCTATTATTTCAGACTCAAGGTCAAGTATCCATTTAATGTCATTTAAGGAAATTATTTGAAGGATTATCAGAAATTAATATTAGTTATAACCTATTGAAGTTTAATAAAAATAAACTCATACATTGAAATGGGATTTATTACTTAATATTATTTCGATTGTGTACAGCATACAAAGAAACGTATGGAGAGACGCCAGTTTGGGTTCTGTATCGCCGTAACTTTAAAGGACAGTTTGCTCCAAATCAAACAAGAAAGACTTGTATTGTAAGTGAAATTAATGAATTTATTGAATGAAATTACGTGCCTTTACTGTATTAGTATCACCTGCTCTCAGTATCTGTAGCAGCTTATTGTTGGCCATTGAATATAAGCTTTATTCCCTGAAATTTTGTAATAGCTATATGCTATATGTATATTATTGTGACTTGCAGAGAAATGGAATGATTGCCACAGGCAATCCATGCCCACTTTGTCGGGATGAGTATTTAGTTTTGGACTATCGCAATGTAAAGCTCCTCAAACAGTTTGTTTCACCCTTCAACGGAGAAATCTTACATTTTAATAAAACTGGAGTATGTCGCGTGAAACAGATGGATCTTCTTATCGAAATGGAGAAGGCTAAGGATTATGGAACTATAACCTTCGATGTACCCATTAGGCATTACGACTACAATGAATATTACAAGGGTCATGCTTAGTGTTGAATTCGATTGTTATGTATTTTATGGTGTATTGCTTTGTTCATTATTACAATATTATTGTTCTTATAAGCTAGCTAATGGAGTAAGAATTATATTACTATGTAGTAGGATTTATAGCAAAATATAACGGCATATTGCTAACGTCAGCTGTACATACTTGTGTACCACTTTTGTTTTTCTTTCAAGGTTTTAATTTCATTTATTTTGAAATCTTATAAGTAATTCACTTTATTTTGTAGCAGAATATTTAGTCGTATCTTATTGGATGATATAAAAGAGTGTTAACTTCTGAACTTCTGACCATACTTACACGGCACATATGATATAGTAGTGTATGCATTTAGCCTTTAGCTACCTGAGCATAAGTGAATCTCTGAAATAATTATGCATCTGCCATTAATAATAATGCTCATTAATATTATCTTTCCCAAAAGCTTAAAGCATATAAGTGCTTGGTCGTAATGCCTTCCATAATAATTACGTTTATATGAGTAACCCAGCTCAGGATTGTAGGCGTGGGCCTACTGCAGTAAAAATGAAAATCATCGATCATAGCACAACTTCTGAATAATGTGGTGGTGGTGATACATCGACAAGTTGACCAGTGGATAACTCAGGGTCCTAGTTGCTTCTTAATTGATATGCTGAAGCTAAACTGACATTGTTTACTTATTGGATGTTTCAACCCAAATAAACATGAATGCAAAGTTGTTGGGCCTCCCCTTGGATTTCGACTGAATTTATGGTTTTATATCTCCTCAACCTTTTAACCGTAACCATTTTTTGGGAAGTTTCTTCCAAATGGGACTCCTGTACGGATTCTTTTTATCTTAAAAAAAGGGTTAACTTCTTACCTCATGCTGATACCAACCAGTTGGAAATAATAAAAATTTAGATACTAGACTGACTAGTGAGACACATCCATTTTTGGAATTCGATACATACTTAACGTTTAGTATATTGTATCTCAGATTTAAGGATCCTTTCTTTTATTACTAGGATAATATTTCAAACTACGTCGGTTTCGGTTATTGCAGTTAATTATTGAAAATCACTATTTCATTGTGAATAATAAGCGATCTAGTCCAGTACAAGTATAAGCAGATAGATAAAGTAATACCAATGTAAACGTAGCAATGTTCGTTTGCTCTTCCTATAGCTATGCAGCTGACAAAGTTATTGTTCTGTTCTGACTCATTAACATATTTTATTTTGAAAGTGCTGCTGGTACATGTGACACTTTTCAGCTTTACTTTTGACTGTTATTTAAACATGGCGACGATGATAGCGAGATAATAATTTTAGGAAAATGAAAAGCGTAATAATCAAAAGTAATATTACTATCCGTCAGTTGTCAGTCTCAGAACATATATTATACATGTTATTCGTAAGGACGTATGAGATTGAGTAGTTTAGTATGTACATGTTACCTTCGTGACAGTATAGACTATGCTGTAATTTTGCTGTACCATATTCTAATCGTACGCCCAAAGACATTAACTCATTCTACTTTGTAGAATGCCTAATGGGAGTTTGTCTTTGTGTTTGTATTTCCAGCTGGTAAATAATGGCTACGTGTAATCTGTATAACTGTATTTATTTCGTACTTACTCTGTATTAATAATATAATGTTGGAATTAACATAACTTGGGCAGGGGTAGTTATAATTTTGCAATCTGCATCCTGCGTGATAAGTACTTGGTGCATACAATAATGGCAAACATAACATAAATATTTTGTAGGTTCCTCCGTATAGGTTGTAGGTACATACTTACTAGTTAGGACTTATAGGTAGTAGCGTTGAACGAACTCGGTTTGCCTGCTTGGCAAAAAACAACATAGCAACTATATATCATTCCGACTTTAGTTCAATGTAATTTAAGTACAATACGTCTTTCATTACATAATTTGGTATTAATAGTAAACTGTGTCCTGGTCGTCTGCCTTCATATTTTTTATGGAATATTTTACGCGAGTAGTTGTACCCTATCCTATTTGAATGCGCTCTTAATTAAATTAAGGGGTCCCAATTATGCAATCTGCGAATTTGAAAAAAGAACTTCCAGGATAAAACTGCGTATGTCCTAGTGTCTAATACTAATGTGTGAGAAGTAGCTGCACGGATTTTGAAAAAGTTGACTCATTTTTTCCTTGTTGCAGTCTTTCTTAAAAGTGGAAAATTCTGAAATGTCGCTTCGTGTCATCACATTAAATTATACTTTTAGCATTAAGCTATTTTACATTTCATTGCCTTAAATGCTCTTAAATTGCTTATATAGTTAAGGAATTATTTGAAGCTAAACTATTGAAACAATATGCAACATTATTAATGTCCATTTCTTAATACGAGATGATGTGCTATGGAGTAGGAGGGATGCATATATAAAAAACACATTTTACAATTTTGCTGTATTTTGCTTATTCTAATGCGTTTTAGGTTGCAATATTGGAATTACATATATATATGCCTGTTATATATATCGGTCGGTGACTGCAGCTGGCAGTAGCGTACGTGACTTAAGGACAAATAGTTGACTGTATTAGCTTTGGATAGTTTGGACGTTTTACAGTTTGTTCTTTAGAAGGAATAATTTAAATAGAAGGATCCCGGAGAGTGAAATGAAAGGATAAGCAGTCAATCATATAAGCGTACAATTTATTATTGTTTGACAATAATTATTATTGACTTAATGTCTATTTCAATGGTATGTTCAAATTATGAGCAGTCATTATAGAGGTTCTACAATATTTCTACATTATAGGCATAGGCCATTAGAATTATTTAAACTCATTTTTCTGCCTTGACGTAGCCATTATGTTTATGTGATTATACTGTTTATTCTCTGGCCCTACTCCTTATATGTATTATCATTTAATTGGTTCAGTTAATTTTCAGTAGGCAGTGTAGCCACTAGTACTAAACTAAACCACTGCTTGATTCGCTATATATATGTGGTAGTCCAGAAGAAGTTTAGTCCACAAGCTCCAATGACTTGCTGTGGACTAGACCACAAGATCCAAAATCACAAAAGTTTGTATCTCATTCTGAATATATAGGATGATGTATGCGTGCGATGCAGCTGATTGAGTTTTCCTATCAACAGTTCCACCTTAACACACTGATTTAAATTTAGTTTTCGGTAGAATTCCTTTATATGGAGCCCGAATTGGTCATACGCACGGAAACTTCTTCTGGACTAGTCCAGAAGCATCTGCGGCTTGTGGACTAAACTTCTTCTGGACTACGACATATACAAGTCCAAAGCATATGTGGCTGGGAGAGAAATGCTCTCAAACTTCTATATATTTTTTGTACTCCTCGGCTT